>JAUZNJ010092278.1:0-24773 GCA_034780135.1 Jordanella pulchra | reverse complement strand
AAAGCATCACTGTGGACGGCTTAAACATCATTGGCTAAAAAAGAAAAAATGGTTTCACCTGGTAACCTACAAGAAACTCAAAAATGAATCAGGATCAGCGAGTGAACCGCTAAGACTGCATTCATCCGCATTCATCCGCATATAGTTTCTTATTAATATCAAAAAAAAAAAAGAGAAGCAATTCCAGGAAAGTAAAACCTTGATTGTAAGAAGGCTGAACTTTCTTCTGAGAATGTATGATCATGAAAACAGAATTAAAGAGGATTTATGACAAAAAAATTTCCAACGGTTTCAAATGAAAACGCAGTGAAAGCAGCGAGACCTCTGAGGCCAGCAGAGGTGGACAAGAGGAAAGTTGGGGATAAAAATCAGAGAAGTTTGAATGAAATTCTCTCCATTCACAAGAAACCCAGAACATCTCGAAAAGCATCATGGAGAAGAAGAAGACAAGGAGGTTGAAGGAAAGCTGGTCTCAGATCCACTCAAGGACATTAATTAACCTTCAGGGGCAGCAAGAGCACGAGGGAGGAAGACTTCAAAGAAAGATGAAGAGGGACTGTGCTTCAGAAAAAAAAACGATAAAAAAAACGAGTTCAGATGTCGAAGCCACCCCAGCCTCCGTTTCTCCACCCGCCCTGCTGGGCTGTCACCAGGCAGGAGTCAAACGCTCCTTGTTAAAACCCACCTCCATATCAATGTCAAACACACATCAGCAGAGAGCAACATAAAACCTGATCCATCTTTCGCCACAGCAACATTTAATCTTTTTTAAAAGTCAAATTAAAATCCATATTCAGGCTTTTCATGGGAGAAAATTAGGCCCAATTAATTCAAATTCAAAAGTATTACTGATTCAGCAGCATTTAGAGGATTAGTTTAACTGTCATTCTTTTTCTTCTCATTATTTTGGATTTTTTTGCACATTTATAGCAGCATCAGCAAATTCTTTTCGGAAAATTTATAGAAGTGAAACATTTATCTGAAATTAAAAAATCCGCCTCTTACAAGGTATTAATATCATTTAAAGGTTGTTAATGGAATTTGATGCAAAAATCAAAATACTGTATGAATATTTTAGAACTGATGCGGGGAAAAATATTATTAAAATGTTCTTTTTTTAACACAGAGCAAAAAAAAAGCATCAGACTGAGTGAAAAGGCTAAAGAATAAAAGAAAAAGCTAAGAGGAAATGAATTCAGAACGCAGGTTTGAGTCCTGCAGGCAGGAAGCGGCCTTCATAGGAGGAGAGGGAGGTTAAATGTAGCTGCGTAGGGGTCAGGACGCTGCTGAACGCTCGCCTCTTGATGTTTCCACAGCCGGGCTTTAGAGACCTGAAACTTTCAGCCTCGCAGATCAACGAGCAGCTTATCCCGACTCCAGGAGGACAGAAGACGAACCTGCAACACCTGAGGGTCACTTCCTGGCGGGGCGGGAGGGGAAGGAGGCGGGGGTCAACCCAACCTGCCCTGAAACACTCCCCCTATGTGTCTCAGCAGCATCCACAAACACACCTTCTGTTTTCAGAGCGCGATAATTCGGATTAACAGCACCGTGAGCGCTCAGGAGGACTCGTTAATCCTGTTAGAGGAACACCTGAGCTGCGGGCTAATCCTTTTTAAACCTCAACACACACAATAAACAAGCTGCTGAGCTCCTACAGCCGACCGACACTCTGATAACACCTGGACGCAGACTTTTAGCTTTAATTGGGCAGATATAAACTGATCAGGGTGGATTAGCAAGACTTTTGACTACTTTTTATACCATTAGGACCAATCCCTGATGTTGGAAGTTTCTCTGAATCCCAGGGAGGGATAAAGCAGGTAAAAAGATCCCACCTGTGCAGCGGGCAAAGAGGACCAGAGCAAGCATCTGCTTTACAGAAAATATTAGGCCTAATATCCTCTACCTGAGTCTGAATTTGTTGTCTGATAATAAATATTTGATTTACAAAGGGTGCAAACTTCTTGCACTCATTAAAACCAGCTTGAGAAGCTGATCAGGATTCTGACCCTCAGGAAAGGTGAGTTTTAATAAACAAACCTGCCTTGTGAGTGATGGCTTGGTCTCCATAAGGTGTCTCTCCAGCTACAGGGAAGCAAACATCTAAGGTGTAAAGGTAAAAACCACATACCATGAAAACAAATACACGGAAAAAACAGAAATAAGCTTTTACTGTTGTTGTTTTTTTAACAAAAATAAACAACAAACCTGTTAAGACCATAAGCAGTGAAACGACTGCATAAACCCGCAAATTAAACCATAAACCTTCTTTTGTGATGATGGGTTAGGGTTAGGGTTAGTTATAAAAAAATAATCATCAAGACTACCTTGATCTCTGATTCAAAGCAGCTGTAACTGCGACAAAAAGAAAATATCCAAGAAACTGGGCCAGAATTTCAGAGATATGTGGCTGTAAAATATCACCAGAAGGGAAGCTTGCTCCCAGTGAAACATGGTGGTGGTAGCATCATGCTGCAATAAAACGGGCTTATAGTAGAGGTGTGCAGAATTACAAACAATCCCCAAAGCTAGTCAGTTTTAAAGTCAGAAAAGGAAAGTTTTTGGATGATGAAACTAGACTCCGATTAGATAACCTCATCTCCTTTTTCTTTGGAGTTGATGCATCCATATGCTTTACTCTTATATTGTTTAACTGGTATATAGGCTTTAATGTCATCTTCAAACAAATGAAAAGTCACCTAATGAATAAAGTCACCTAATAAAGGGGCTGCTTTAACTAAAGTATCTGACCGTGTACAACCAAGATATTAAAATACTATCTTCTAACTAAAAGCTGGACAATGGATGGAAAAAATGGTAAATGGCCTGTACTGATACACCACCTAAAATCCAAGGACACCAAAGCAGTTTACATTCAATCATTCTCACAGGTAGAAACACACTGATGGTGGTAAGCTACACTGTAGCCACAGCACTCCTGGGGCTCACCGACAGCGAGGCTGCAGGACATAGACAATACCAGCAGGTTTGATCTTAGCATTCTGCCAATGTGTCGCCGAGAAATCGTTGGACCACTGAGCATAATGGGATTGTTCTCACATATCCAGGGACTATCTTTTTTTTCTCTCCTCTCTATAAACTGATGTTTGCATGTTGTTTGGTCAGACTTTGGCTAAATGTCTACATATCACTAAAACACCAGTGATTTGTCTGGTTGTTTAAACTGGCTCTGATTGTACAAGACTGAAAGTTTCCATGTTTAAACATTTTTGCAAATTTCACTTCCTCTGTCCTGTGGGGTTCCTCATGGCTCAACCCTCAGACCTCTGAGTTTTTATGTATTTATTTAACTGCCAGATTTCAGTAACTGAATTCAGATAATTATTGCAACATCCACTCTGGTGTTTGATTACAACAAAGGATGAATGGCTCCATATTTTCTGAGTTGTATTTATTTCCTTTTAAGTTAAAGTAGAAATTGGCTTTTTGTTGTTATTGTTGTTTCTTGTACTTATTTCGTTTTCTCTTTTTTTGTGTTTTATTTCTGCTGGTTTTATGACTTTCATGACAAAAATTTGCCTACTAGCTAAATTTGGTCCATTTACACTTAAGCTGATTAACGTAGAATTTTTCTGCCAAAAAACCTTAATGATATCAACGGCGTCATAACTTTAAAAGCTGTCGATTCAGCTTGTTGTTTTGGTTACTTTATAAATAACATGGGCTCAGACGTGGTCAGTTTCCATAGAAACGCATCATTTAACAGGGAATTGAGAAGTTTCCGGTTTTGTTGATCCGAAAACTGAAGCTGCTCCTGCCAAGAGCAGCAGATGAAATAAGACAGCTGATGGTACATTTAGGAGCATCAAATCGACACCGGATTGCAGCCATGAATATAAAACAGCTGATGTGGGTGTTTGTGAGTCATATCATGCGCTACACACGTGTGCCGCTCTCAGGAGGTGGTTTGTGGACTCAGACAAACTTTGAACACAGCGACAGGCTGTCAGGCTGAATGGTGAGGAAGTGGAGACATATTCGGCTCTGCCGTTGGACACAGATGCTGTCAGTTGTCTGCTTTCTCTCCATCAGTGGTTCAGATGACGATTATAAATCATAGAGATGTTCCATCCGTTTTTGGGGTGGGGGTGGGGTGGGGGGTGTTGACAAAGTGTTTGAACACATTTTAGGACTTTTTATTCAATTCTTTCCACAATTTAAACCCAAATATAGTGACTGGTAATGCAAAGTTAGCAGGTTTAGTGTTTCGTAAAGTATGTCGATGTTTTATTTCAAACTGAGGCCAATTAGAAGCAACAAGGTTTAAGAAATTCAATAGCCAACATTTTAGATGTGTCAAAGCTTTAAAAATAGTTTAATAAATATAATGAAACGTAAGTGACTGAATTTTACCTTTGGAACCACAAAGCAATCCTTTGTTATGAATTATTAGATGCCTTTCACAGCAACACTACCTCATGACGTGTTGTGAATTGGCGCTATATAAATAAAATGAATTAAATTGAATGTAGCTTTAAATACAACACTACATGTGGAGCAGAAAATACTTTTGTTTCCAACATTTTTAATACCTACACGTGTCATCCAACAGAGACAATATGTTGATCATCTGTTGATAATTGTTATAATAGGGGCCATATTATAAGATGCCTACTGATGTTTATGTTCGCTAACCTTCGCAAGTAGGAGCTTTCACCCATTCGCCAAGAGTTTCCTCGTGGAAAGGTCCATGTAGCTCCTAATTTTCCCACACAGAGATAAGTGGTTGTTAGGAGGATAAAAGATCACTGTTGGATAAATGCAATAAAAAGATTCATGTTGGCTTCGCCTGGTCTCCATAAAATCTATTTATCCTATCAAGACACTTAACATGCTGTCAACATATCATCCTGCAGGTTCTGTTTTGCTTTTCATATAATAATCAAAATGGCTCTGCCCGTAATATTTCTTTCCTCTTAACTTAGAAAACCATTCATTACGCAATTCTCCACAAACTTAAACTTCCTCTGGAATTTGTATTTCATCGCGTAAAAAGAGAAAACCAAGAAGTTTTTTTGTTTGTTTGTTTGTTTTGTTTTTATTTCAGAGTAGATATCAAAAAAATGAATTTCTCAGTCTTAAAAGTCCAAATTTGCTGCTCTGAAGTTTTAAATAGCTTGACTGAGGGTGAAAATTGCTTTCTAGGCAGTCAAAGTTGCAGACCTCTGGGCTACAGAGATTGTGGACAGATGAACAGATAAATGGTTAAATATCTATTTCTAGATGCTCCAACAATGAAAAGAAAAACTACATGCTAAAAGGACACTGTACAAAGAATTAACAGTAATTGTGCAACTTATAGCGGCATAAACATTATTTTAAAAAAGGTGGATGATGGATGGACTACACTATTGGAATGATTTTTGTCTTACTGAAAAAAAAATACATTTTGGATTTTTCTTGGTTTGTCTTTAGAAAAATAAACTGATCTAAAGCTTTACACGCCTCTAACGGGGCCAACAATAACTATGGAGGCTGCTGTAATGTAGAAATAACCATTTCCTTCGTTCAGAGTAAAATTCAACATAATGTCAGAAAGGAAAGGATCTTTATCGTCAAAACTCGGATGAATATTTTGCATTTAAGGGCCAAACCAGATGGAGATATCAAATCCACTTCTGTTATTTAAGTTGACCATCTGTTGTAATTGTATTTAAGAGCTGGCAACATTTTGAGTTCATTAGAAACAGACTTGAAAAGAAAAAAAAGGTTTTCCATCCAAGGCTGACAGTTGTTGGTTCAGCAGTAAGCTTAGACAGCTTCAAAAATATCTTAAACTCCCCCAAAAAGAAAAATAAACCTTAAAGACAACCTTTCAGGGAGCACGTGAGTGACAGCGTTGGCTCTCTGCCGTTCACTCCTCAGAGACCTCAGATGTAACGTTACTCTGCTTTTCTTTCCCTTCTTCAACTCTCAAAGCTGCCCAGAGGGTCAGAAGTCACCATCTGCTCTGAGCTCCAGGAACCTCCATGTCCCTCAGCCAAGACCCGCAGGACCAATCGGGCCACAAGGTGGAATGGAAACGTAAAGACGCTGGCAGCAGTCGTATGTGCTACCGTATCACTTTACCCGACACATCACATGTCAAATCATCCAGATATAGGAATTTCCTTTATTGCATTGAATACTATTGATGTTCAGGGTTGTCCAACTATTTGGTGAACCTCTGTGGATTAAAAACTGGATCCATTAGAAGCAGAACCAAAGACATTCATCAAAGCAAAGATTTCTCCAGGTTTGACAGCTGGAAGAACAACCTTTAGGAGCATTGAATGGACCGTAGCTTCATACTGATTCCTAATATCCAGGTCACCCTATTGTAGATCTGCTGCTGTGTTCTGGATCATTGTTCTCCCAATGACCCAGTTCAGACCAGGCCTTAGATTCAAAGAGGTGACCTATTATTAGACTTCAGACAACTGTGGAATACAGAGAGCTTCTTGGTTTATTCAGTGACTGTAAGAACCTGGACCTGTAGCAGAAGAACGAGCCCTGCTCATCCCCCTTCCAGCACAGCGCGCCACGGCCAGTCTCAGGGATCAGGCTTTGTTTGGTATTATAATCTGAGGCTCTTCATTACAATCAAACATCCCTACTTTGGTCAAATCGATTCAAAAGACATTGCGCCCATCTAAATTATGCTGCCATAAACGCTTTCAGATGAAAAAAAATATACATTTTATTGCACCTGAGGTCTGTAGAGGCTTTGGACCGGCAGAGACACAAGGTACGGACATTCAGGGAGATGATGTTGAACAAAGGCTGCATCAAGGCTTTGATAAATGACAGGTGTTCTTGACGTCACTGTCAGGCCTCCAGTGCCTTTGCAGATGCAAACGAGAACCAAGCAACCCACAAGCGTACCATCACCTTCATGAGGAAAAGGCTCATTCAAAGTCTCACAGAACCAGGAGACAACTCAGACTCCCAGAACACATTGTAACATGGTGATAATATCAGCAAAAAGGCAAAAAGCACTGCTGGAACTTACCGTTGCAGCAATGCAAAAAATTTTAAAAGAGCATCAAAAACATCCCGAAGGCTGCAGAAAATACCTCAAGCTGGCCGTGGATCTGTAGGGGGGATCCACGGAGTACTGGGCCAATCGGACACAAGTCAAGGGCTGATCACCCCCAACCGGGTCACCAAGGCGAGGTGTCAGATCTTCAAAGACACCAAACACTCTATGAACCTGGAGTCATCACTGAGGATGTTTCTAAGTAGCACCAAAAGGTGCATCCAAATCAATTTGTTATGTAGGATATCCAAGCAGTTCTTGGTAACATTACACACAAAGACATCATGATAATGGAAAAATATCCAAATATAAACTATCTATAATCAAGCATAAAACATTTTCAACTGTCCAGTGACTTGATTGTTATTAAATAGGCTTTTATTGACACAGCTGGAAATTGCAAACACATAATTAATGTCTGTTAAATGCACAAAAGATTTAATCTGAGAAGGCTGAGAAACTAATGTCATTCTAAACATTTATGCAGTAGTGCAGAAAATAAACAATCAATGCAAAAAGAATCAAACATCCATTTTTATTAAGAGTTTGATCATCTGCATTTTCTCTAAATGTCTTGGTAACAAATCTCCACATTCAGGATGGACATCAGTGCCAAACGCACGTGCAGCACAGAGCTAACTAACAAAAGGAGCAGCGAACACCCTCCTTTTTTCCCACTCTAACCTTCATTTTTATTTTGGATTTATTTTTTTTTATTGCCATTATTAAACTTGACAATAGTCCTCGATGTCGTCTTTACGTCTCTGGGGTCACAGTTAGCTCCGCCTTTTTACGTTCTGTCCAACTGACACTGCTGCACCAAAGCAGCATAACAAGAACTGCAGATCAGGATGCAACACTTTATAAAGCACTGTTTGTATCAGTCCATTTATTCTGATTAATTGCAAGTGCAAAATAAAATAATTTTCATGTTAATTTACAACAAAACTCTTCAGATTGATTAACTTTTCTCAGAGTGGGTTTGAGAAGAAATTCAATGCGAGTCACAATTAGGAACCTTCATCCCATAAATATTTAAACAGAGTTTGTTCCCTCTGAAATGAATACTAATATGGTTGAATAAACACTGAGTAATAAATGTGTAAGCTAAAAATAATTCTTACTGAAGCCACAAAATTCAGATGAGAGAAAATAATTCAAGACAAACTATGAGATTTAAAAACCTCATCAGGGAATCTGTTTTATTTTTGCTTTTCTTCATATTCTAAACCACAATTTTGCAAAGAAAAAAAGAAAGCCAAATAGATTCTAAGTCTGTTTTTTCCGGTTTTTCTGTGTTTTTCTAAATGCCGCTCATCCGTAAAAATAATCTAATAAAGTGATCGATAAAATTGATCCAAGTGGCTGAATTACAGCTCAAAGCCTACTGCACATGAACACCCACACATAAAAAACAACAGAAATGTGATTCTGCGGTAAAAACAAGGCTTGAGGTTTAAATTTGTACATTCTGGTATTAACTCTTAACATTAGCTTAGCTCTTAACGTTCATTTACTTTATTAGAATAAAAGGATACGATTTTGATTGCTGTGTATTTCTGCTGAAAAATTTCCAATCTTTATGAGTCGCCAAGCATCCGGTTGACCCTCGTTTTAATTTATTCAGAGTTTAAAGTATCAAACCAATTTGTAAAAATACAACACAGAGCTCTACATTCACTTCTCAAATCAAAAAGGGATTTAAATAAAATACATCGACACTGTACCCATTATCAGGCTTTTAATTCATTATCCACTTTCCTCTTATTTATCTTTGTTTTATTTTCTGCTCATAAAATAAATATTGACTTACTCTGACGGATGCAAAACACACACACATCGAGCCACTGATGCCCTGCAGAGATAGGTTAGAGTTTATAGGAAGAGTCTATAGGAAATAAAAAAAATAAAACGGCTAAATCGATGCAACAGAGAGCAATAATCCCCGAATTTACACATAAAAATCCCTCAAGGTTTTTAAACCAGAACCTTAGACTGATGAAAATTTAGCCTTCAGCTGGACGTAAATGAAAACCAGCTGCACAGAAGCCGCTGCTTTCACAGATTCACTGACAAACCTCTTTTACTATGACCTGAACTGTTTCATTGTTTTAGGTTTGCATATACATTTTTGCAGCTTATTACCATCAGGTTTCAATGAACTTTGATGTCGCTTGAAGAATTCTGCAGTTTGGAATCTCCACAAAAGCAAAACAAGTAGGACTTTTCTGTTTGCAAGTATCAGTGATTTAATCAAACCCGCCATGAGATTTACAGTAATACTAAATGCATCTAATTCCATCTATAGTTAAAAACCAATGGAACGTCCTTTAGAGCATCTAATTTCCCAATGATTCTTCTAGACATGAAGCAAAACCAAAATAAGGAAAGAAAATACAATCGTGAGAAATGAAGTGGATTTTAACGATTGCTTCGAGTGTTAATTAGTTACCATGAAACTACCCCACAAAGTCCTCCGCAGACATCTCGAGTACAAGATTGCATTTGATAAAAGCTTCATTTTAGGTCAGGCTGCCTGCTTTTAATCCTTTGCAGTCTTTGCTCAAACAAGACAAAAGCAGTTCTCACATCAGTTTCAGCTTCTTGAGGAAAGCTTAGAGGTCTTCGCCAGAATCAGAAAATTTAAAAAGTGTTCATTAAGCAATAATTTCATGTTTCCAGCTTGTTTCTTTCACTGGTTTAGGAATCTCTGCCAGGCTGGAGACACAGTTGTGGCTGTTGGAGGGATTTCTGTTCCCCAAAGACGGCAAAAACCCGAGACCCATCAATGTCCTGGACACCAGAGACAGATGAAACTGATACAATCTCTGTGGGACTGTGGGGTGGGGGGGCACAACTGCATGTACACTTGCAGAACAGAGAAACAAGAAAACTGAAGATGTTGTAAAAACCTATCCCGATCTGACCCACTTGGCTCTTTCTGATACTTCTCAGGGCAAATTTTCATCAGAAGACAGTGAAAGGTTGTAGCTTTTCACCCGGCTCCTCCACCCCTGTGTGCTTGAGCCAGGACTTCAAAGTTTCCCTGGTGTGTGTGTGTGTGTTGTGTTGTGTGTATCTAGTGAAATGTGGGTCAGACATTAAAATGTATGAGCAGGGAGCAGAAAGCATGATGAAGTGCTGAGACACGAGGAGGAGAGAATGTAAAAATAACTGGAGGAGCGGCTCTGACAAAAACCTCTCCCCCCTGACGCCACGCTGCCACACCATTGGTCCATGCAACCAACAGGAAAGAGGTGGGGAACCAGGAGCGGGGGTGAGAGTCGAAGAAAGAGGAGCGCTTCCTACTGCCTGGATGATCTGCACAGCTCTCATCACTGCTGACAGAATGCCACACTTATCTGAGACAAGGTGGAGGATTTCCAGGAACACAAACCAACAATGATAATTATTTGTTTTTCTTTCCTTCTTTCTGCGGAACACAGTCAGACAGAGAAGTGAGCTTTACCAAGGCTTCAGAAAAGCATCAGGGATATCAGATAACTGCAGAACCAACTGCAGGAAAAGAGAAGATTATGTGCAAAACTGAATTTTATTGAGCAGCATTCTGCAACAAGTTCAAATGAAATACATTAAACCACCTCATGTAAAACAGATTAAAACTGAAAATTTCTTTTTTGTCCCAGAGTGAGAAGATTTTGTTGTACTAACAGCAAAGTCACAGACATAATGAAGCATGAATATTCACGAAAATGTCAAACATTAAGAACAAAAAGGCAAATTTGCAGCAAAAGAAAAAAGTTATTAACATAGTTGTTAGCAGAATAAAAAAAATACATTTCAATGGAATAATTTTCATTGTTTCTTTCAGGACAATCCTTTAGAAGAATCTATGCAGAAAAAAATGGACAATAATAATAAAAAAATAACTCTTTTCTTAAAAAAAAGAAATAAAAATGGAAAAAAAAACTTCAGACTAAGATGATCCAACATGCAGCCTCAGTATAAACAGCCTGTAAAACACCTCACAGTTTTCTGCTGTTAAACCTAACTTACATTAGTTATTAAGATAAATCAAAACTACTGTAATAAAAAAATGCCCTTCCAAGAGAGAATATTTCTTTTAAAGCAGCTGTAGGTGAGATACTTTAAATAAGAACATTCAAGGTTCATTCCTAAGATTACTTTCAACACCTGCTCTCTTTTCTTCAGGTGGGGCTCATCTCTAGCGCTCGCCAGGTTAGAGCATGGATACAACCTGGACAGATACAGCTCAGCTAACATGAAAACTATTTGCATGTCTACTTAAAGTTGGTTTAAATTAAACTTCTCAAAAGTACAAATAAAAAAACGTTGCTTGCAAACACATCTGTTTAAGGCTCAAAGGTTGAGGACAGAAATGTTCAAATATATTCAAATCGAAATAAGTTTCTATTCTTGTGTTTGTTGGAGCCTTGCAGCCACATCTGATCTGACATGAGGCAGTTAAATTCCTCGATACCTAAACACATATACAGATACAATAGTCCAGGAGCAGAAAGTAAAAATGTGAATTATTATATCTAGCTTAAAACCAAAAGATTTTAAAACCAGATATGCTAATATCAACGACAACAACTGAAGATACCAACCAAGAACACCACAAACACCAGCAAGCTCTGGCTTTGGTGGCACATAGCCCAAAAAGCTCAAGAGAAACCCTGAGACTCACCACAGAATACCTCAAAGACCATGAAACCTTTCTACATGGCCATTAACAAAACATAGACAACAAAACATGGGGTTAAAGTTACAAAAGTAGCATGACTCTAAGAAAACAAATTCAAACTTAAAGGTTTGGGAGGAATACATCTAGACATGCTAGAGTCCAGTTTCCAGAAAGAACCACATGGCTGCTGGTTTTCTTTCCAACCAACCAGCAGCACACCAGACTCCATTTGTCTCCTCATGTTCAGACTGGACTCACTTGATAGTTAACAGTTCCCTCGCTGTTCCCTCGCTTCGTCACTTTCATTAGGGTTGCTGTTGAAGGGTCTGAACGTCAAGGGAAAAGTTCGAATCAGAACACCTTCATAAGTACCATCAGTTATTTCCTGTATTTTTTAAAGAACAAGGAAAGTTGGCCTCCACAGTTCAGGCAGGAGGTGTTATTGTAACATGGGAACTTGTTTTCCTACATGAGACGATGACGGAGCTTGTTTTACTGTTGCCTCATGGCTGCTCCTAAATGAGTAACACACCCTCATGTCGTTCTTTGAAACATTCAAAATTCAGTTTGAAGGCAGCCAAGTGTTGCTCCACCTCTGTCAACACTGTTTGTGTGGAGCTGGCTACCCATTGTACCCAACTTCTCACACTCCTCCCCGCCTCCATTCCCTAAGCAAACTCTCACCAGCCGCCCCTGAGGGCTTAGGCTTTAATGTTTAGACGGTTTGGTCCAGAACTACATCATCCTTTTCCAGTTTGTTCATGAAGTAATGGTGCCTTCAGGGTATTAAGGTAATTAAACCCTGAAGTCACCCTCTGCAGCAGTGGTCCACTCAAAGTCTGACTGCAAATCATGAAACTGAATCACCCCTGATTTTAGTGTGGGAGGTTTCATGGCTAAATTGGACCAGCCTGGTGGCCAATCTTCATTAATTGCACATTGAATCAACTTAAAAACACAAGTCATGTCTAACTGGTGATAATGAAATGTAATTATACTACTTCATATTATTTCCACATTTGGATCAAGTTTCAATTTTGACTTAATAGTTTGTGTAAAAAAAAGAGAACTAAATCAGTGGAACGTTAGTTACTAAAAAACAATCTTTTTAGTATGACTGAACAGAAATTGAACATGGACACCTGGTGCACAGGAAAACTAAACAAGTCCTTCTCTGTCATTCAGGACTTGAATAGGGGACTGGCTTCGTGTTCTGCCACTTCTACTCTACTTACTGCAACCATGTAGACACACACCAACTACAGGCTATGCTTACTCCAAACCAGGTGATGAAAATAAGTCTAAGTGGCACTGTCTGTATGCTAAAAACTCTTCATTTCACTGGAAGCAAACCTTGCTGCAGTTACACATAATTACATCAGATCACTCTCAGTGTTTCCACAAACCTGCCAAACACGTCTTAACTAAAACTCTTTTCATGTACTTCTATAAAATCTGCCCAGTCAGACATAATTTGGTCACTAGGTTTGAAGCAAAGTATGACTTACCAAGTTTCTGCCCAAACAAGGCTTTTACAAAAAGAGCTAAATATGGAAAACAAGACTGTTTCAAGTAATGAAGTAATACCTCGTTTCTGTTGAACCACTATCAGCTGGTAAATCTGGAGATTAAAAGGAAAAACGTACAGTAAAATGTTCCCTAAAATACACATCAATCTTTACACAAAAAAGGCCTAAATGTTGAAATGCCAGCTTGTCCAGGACTGGACTTACTGAGTGGCTGGATTCCTTAAAGCAGCAACTTGAGATTCAGAAAACCAATACCAGCTTCAGTTTGATGGTTAAGTAGCTGCTTTTAGATTCCTGCTACTGCTGGGACAGACACTGCCTGCAAAACTATAATCCAGGCAAAAATGATTATTTTTAACTCATACTTACAATCTTCAGGCTCCATTAACTTTGCTGCTGATTGCATTTATGCATCAGCTGGTGGGTATTTGTGTAACAGGAGATGCATTGATGAGATTTACACTTTACTGTACACTAAGACCTGCAGAAACCATGGGCAGTCTACATTTCTCAAGCAGAATGAGCTTTAAAGTCTATATACCGAGAAGTAAAAGTTTCAGAGCTCAGAGACGTCAGGCAGGGATGAAACCACTGAAGAAGACATGGGTTGAGACATCTAGACTGGGCAATTAAACATAAAGAGGTCAGTTGGATCAATAAAAACTCTTACAAGGTGGATGAATGGGTTGTGAGAGGATCAGTTGTTTGGACAGAGAACCACTTGGACTCAAGGTTCCAGCATGGTTACAGCTTGATGGATGTCAAATGGGAAATATCACAAAACCACTTAAAATCAAATGTGATTTTGGAGGAAATAAATATGGCTGAAAAAACATTAAGAATTAAGATTTGTATTTAAAAAAGGCTCAAAATGCACTGGAAACGAGACCACTTATGAGTCCCATGGGCCAAACTTTAACGATAAGACAACTGCATTGGAACATCTCCAACCTGTAGTCCCTGTGATGGGTTCCCCGCCTGCTGTGGCTGATCTCCATCAAAACTGGTCAAAGGAAGAGACAGTAGAGGCAACAGGGCAGGAGGTCCAATCCTACAGAAGAGCCTCTCTAACCCTTAGAAGTTCATGCTGATTCGGACCAGAAGGTGATGCAGACTAGTCAAACTGGTTATAACAATATCTAATCGTCATTTAGGCATGATTGTTTGTAGATATTAGGATTATAGTTTAAGTTCATCAGTGTATATTTCCTCTAAGCTGTGAAAAAGCTTTTCCTTTTCTTATAACATTACCTCCCTAATTTAATACAAAACTCAAAGATACTAATAGTTCCTACCCTGAAATAAAAATAAAAAAAGTCTAAACAAAGGTTCTGTTATTTCATAATAATCTTAAACCTCAAGGCATTCTCCTCCTGGTCTTGATCTGCAGCTGCCTGAAAGCAGGAGGGGGCTGAGGGTTTTGTCATGCAGCACATTTCCAGAAATTCCCACTGATCTGTGACCTAAAATAGGCTGAAACCACAGGAACAGCAGAATGGAAAATTATTTAGTGGTTTGAAGCGATTCCATCATTAAAACCACAAGCAGACACCTTCCTGCTTTTGGATCAAACTGTCCAGGCTGGGATTTAACTTAAGCAAAAAATAATCATCAATCACCACTAAGAACTGCAACTAACCTGTTAAAAACCGTCTTTTAGTTTTTTTTTTTACTTTTAAAATTCCATTCCTGGTCAAAAACATCTAAAGCATTTAAAAAACAGAAGCCAAATCTTTTATGAGAAATATGAGGTCAATAAATACATCAAAATGTTAAATTAACGGATATTTAGAAATAAGATGGCATCCCTAAACATAATCAACCCCACGTATCTCCTAGTGAAACTTATTGAGGTGGAAGGATGAGCCCGGCGCCCGGCCCGTTTTTTAGCTGTCGCAGCGGCACCGTGATGAAGTGAACATCTTATTAGAGAGCAGCAGCAGCGAGATAATTAACAGCCCACATGAATTTCACTCTGTGGAGTCTCTCTGGGACCGACGCGTCTCGGTTTCCTTTCTGGATCCGGATGACAGAGGTGATAAACCCTGCAGAGACTCATGAGGTTGTAATGAGGAGTTAAATGTGCTTCAATAACCCAAACCGCTCAGTGAAGGGTGTTTAAGTTTAAACAGTCCGAGTTCTCCAGTTCTCCTTTATGAGGTTTCTGTCAAATTCAGATTCACATCATCATCATGTTAGGCTCTTCTCAAAGCCAAAAAAAGCAAGGAAAGTTTGAATTATTTCCAAGAAATTTGGACATATTTTTCTAATAACCAGTGAAAAAAAAAGCTATAAATACAATGGATTTAATGAATCATAATATGGAGAGATGGTAAAAGTTTGGGGGCAAAGTTTTGTTGTGTTCAGTCTGTTTTAGGTTGGCCAAATATTGGAAAAAACGGGGTCAGCCTTAACAAAATGCCGGCTGCAGTGACGCTTCACCTCTTTCTTTTCCTTTTATTCCTGAATGAAACTAGCCGCCATTTTCTCCTCCAGCAGCGCAGAACTGCAGACGGACCAACGAGGGATAAACTGAAGGGAAAACCCAAAATAAAAAAAAAAAAAACTGTCAAACATATTATATCTCGAAAGTTGCTTTGAGGCAAAAAACTCAAATTTACACTTTAGCAGCAGAAAAAAGGTGATAATCACAAGACCTAATACACAGATGATTAGAGATTCTAAAACAGATCATTTTTTCCATTAAATTAACAGAAGCAGAAAGTTCCTCTGCAAAAGTCTTCATCTCCTCAAACGTGTCCACATTTCATTACAACCACAAACTTCAATCTATTTTATCCGTTTTTCATGCAACAGACCAACACAAAGTAGAGCATCACTGTGAAGTGGAAGAAGAAAAAAAGTTTGTTCATCCAAACCTTTAATAAATAAAGGTTTGTTCTGCTCTTTTTCTGCATCCTCTTCCAAGTCTCACCATCAAATCCATGATTAGACTTCTGCCTAAACTTTGACTATGATTTTCTGACATACAGATAAGCTTTGATCTAAACCAACTCCAGTTCTGGAGAACCACTATCCTGCAGGTTTTTGTGTCCTCCTTGCATCAAGAATCATAAGACTGAACACCTGCATCTGCTTTCTGTCATTCAGCCCCTCAGAGGCCAAGCATTAAGCCATGCATTGGATTCAGGCCTGTTGGAGCAGAGATGGATGTAAAAGTTGAAGGACGAACACTCTCTCGTACTGAAGCTGGGCGCCCTGAGCTAAACCTTTCCATAGCACCTCTAGTTGTGTGTTTTGGCTCGTTATCCTGCTGGAAGGTGAATCTACACATCCGTCTCAAGAGTTATGCAGCCTAAAATCAGGTACTTCAAGATTGTTTGTTTTAGCTTAGACCAAATTTTCATCCAGCTTTTTGCTCCCAGGTAAAAAGATACAAACTCCACAGCATAATACTGCCACTCCCATGTCCACCATGAGAACAGTATGTTCTTCCTCTGTCTTACTCTATGGTGGATTGGTAATCCAAACAGAGTGCACCCTGCCTCCTGGCCAACGACCCCTTGATAGGGATGCATCCCTGCAAGGACAAGCAGGAACAGACGACAGCTGACTGTTTGATGGGAGCATCTGCTTCCATGTTTTGTTTTGTTTTTTTACATCCTCTATTGCCTAACTTTAAACTGGACTTCTTATTTCTTTGTTTTCTTCTTGCCACTATCCCATAACTACACTCTAAAACGGACTGGTCAGTGCAACCAAAGAATTGGTTAAATTTGACCAATCTGGTTGATAGTTATGAGTCCAAACAATCCTTTGGTTAAAACAACCAATCTAATTCAGTGAGTGATTTTACCAATCGATATTGGTTAAACTGCAAACCAATGCAAATCGGTCTCTTTGACCAAAATATTGGTTAAATACTTTAGCAACTTTGAAAGCCAAGACTGGAGCTTGAACCAACCACCCCGTGGTTATCATGCTGTATATGTATACATAATGGTAATTGTTCTCTAGGTCCATAACCAACACACTACTACCCTTGACTACAGCCAAAGATTAGGCAACCATCTGTTACCATTTTTATTGGTTGTTTGATTAAGCAATGAAATTGGTTAATTGAAACCAATAGCTTGGTCGGTTTCTGACCAACATATTAGTTTATCTAACAAAAATTGATTTATGAAAGAAAACTAGATCTGATGTTTTTCCAACCAATATATTCTTAGAGTTTAATAGTCGTCTAGATTTTTCCACCAGGGATGTGAATCTCTGCAGATCCAGAGGTGCCATGGACCTCTTGGTTGCTTCTCTACAACTCTCTCCCTGAACAGTTTTAATGCTTCGTCTCCATGATGCCTTCTTCTTATCAATATCCTCAAACTAAATTATATGCTATTAGGTAGACAGGGAAATGATTGCACCGTTTTTTTTTTTTTATAAAGGACTTTAGAAAAAAGTGTTTCTTGCAGTTTTAGATCTTTATTTGTAAAAGTTTTGTTGATCTATCACACACAATCCCAACTAATTATGCTGGAGTTTTTTGCTAATGTGAAAAATGTAAAAATAAAAGTTGAAGAACTGTAGGGCTCTGAAGCTCTGAGTTCGTCTCCAACCTTCACAGTTTAACCTGGTTTAGTGATGGTAACTAAATTACAATTCAAATCAACCAATCAGAGATGAGAGCTTCTCCTTGGTCATTTCCTCAAAGCCCTCGAGGGTTTTTCCACATCAGGCTGTAATTTAAACTAAACCCTCTCACCTGAATAGATGCCTTTACAGATTCAAGATGATGATACAACAAGGCAGCTTCTTTTTAGACACTATGAGACCTGCACAGACCTTTTAAAAATGTTTTATTTTTAAATGAGAAGCAAGCAGTAAAATGACAGTAACAGTAAAATAAGGCTCAAAAAGGTCTAAAGCTACATTAAAAACCTGGGTAAGAACCCTGGGCTTTTTTTCTCCAATCTGTACAAATATTTTCACTTTATTCTATCAAATAGTGGTTAATTAAGAAGCTACTGGCAAAGTAGTTGATTATTTTCAATAAACAAATAAATTATACAAGAATAGCAACACGGTAAAGGCTGATATTTAGGACATTTTAAGTAAGATTGCTTCAATATTTATATATATATTTATATATTTATTTATTTATATATTTATTTATTTATTTATTTATATATATTTCTGGTATTTAGGAAATTCATTTAGCTGCATAACAAAACTGGAAAAGTCCAGAAAGTCGATTAGTCTGGTTTGTTGCCAACAATGGCAACAAGTTCTCATACAACCACCAGACACTGACTGATGAAAGCTGCTATTAGGACCTGCCAGGTATCTGGCCATTAAAGTTCCATCTGGCTTCACTTCTAATTTACCAAGAGAGGAAATTAGGTAGTAAGAACATCAAGGAAACTGATTTATGTGAAGACTTTTAGGTCAGTTTTCTGAATGTTTGTCCAGGTCGCAAGGATCAGTGCTGACAAAAAAAGGTGGAGTATTCTTGTTGTCGACAGGAAACCTCTAAGAGTAGAATCCATGTGGTTTGTTTGCTCTGAAGGCAAGCAAATAATCTCATCTCCATTTATCGGCTGATCATCAAACATCAGCCAAAGCGAGTTGTCAAAATAGAGCAGGGTCTCCCGACGGTGTAGGGCCGCCTCGGGCTCGATTCCCGACCTCCAAACCTTTCCTAAATCCTTCCATCTCTGCCCGTTTCCTGCCTCACTGTCAATGAAGACCACATACCGAGTTTTAGCTTTTGGGTTGAACTTTATCTCCTACTGATGCACAGACTTCACTTCCTCAAGAACTTCTGGTTTTTGTTTTGTTTATTTGTAAAGTTTTTACTCCATTTCATTTTGCTTATGTTTAATTTTGAAATTAAACATTTGAGACATAATAATGATTCATTCAAATAATCATTTATGCTTTAAAATTTAGACCATGTCTTCCTTTAACAAAATTCAGCACAAACAACCGACAATCATAACTGTTCACACCCCTAAGGATCAAACTACATTAGTTATTGTATGTAATTTAAAACCCAGCTTATTTTTTCTCAAACAGTTTAGGGCCTGGTTTTTTTAAACACCTCACAGCAAGTGTTCAAAGTGCAGCACAAGGGTCATCTGTGGCCCTTGGAATAACTCTGTGGTCCAAACAAACTTAAGTAAAGAGGCTTAACAAATTCAGCTGAAGCTGGAGCGCTACAAGATGGATTCAACTCACAAGTACGACAAGAAATCAGCTAGCAGGCAACATTAGTCATTTTAGCCCATAGTGCAAAAAGTTTGGACCCTGCTACTTTACAAGGAAGACACCTCAATACTTTTACAAACATCAAAACTAAGATTTCTTAGATATATGAACTTATATTAACTCAAAAATAAGTTAAGAACTGACAAAAGTAGATTTAAGACTTTAATGCAACAAGCGGATCATAGGAGTAAAACTGATTGAATTTGTTTCCAAACTATTTTTTATATTTTAATGGATCATATTAACTTTGTTTTCCTTGTGGCTTTTTTTAAACAACTGGAGAAAAACGGTCGGATCAGGAAACTGCAGCTTTCAGCTGCTTCTACAATCCAAATAAAGAATTGCATAAAATACAGCAACCTGAAGACTCAGAGAGCACTGTCCATTTAAAAGCTGTAGATGAAAGACTCCCACTGAGGCTCATTCTAATATTTAAGTATAAAAACCATGTGATGATTAATAAACATAATTTTTAGGCAATTATGTTGTTGATGGTTTCCAGGTTTTACTTGATTTTAGAAACCTCAACCTGTAAGTTAAAGGAGCTAAATTCCTACAGAATTCAGACTCTGCACATGAGGCCCCAGGTTGGAAATGCCCTGAAGTCGAGCACAAAGAAAAGTCAATTCGTTAGATTGTAACTCACTAAACAGAACAATCAGACTGAAGATTCTTCTTTGCACCCCCACAAAGTTGCAAACTTCCTTTTAAGCTTTAAATCAGCCATTTAAAATATTCAAGTTAATCTAAACTAAAACAGTCAGATAACATTTTTATTCTCAATAAACTAATATAAACATATTCTTTGTAAAATTTGAGCACTTTATGAAAGGCCCCTGGATGGTTTCAAACAGTGGTTTAGTTCACTTATTCCTTGGGCCGTCTGCACCTATGAGACTCCAACTTAAACAGGTTGTTTTAATCATTGTTTTCTTTTTGCATTTATTGTTGTCTTGGTGAAACTTTTTGGGTTGATAAAGTCTGCGTCGCTCCAGAGCCTCTAAGGCTGAACTTGTATTTCCTGGCCTCACACGCTGGCTTTTATTGAATCCATGAGGAGCCTCTCGCCCAGATCCCTTTGGAGGCCTCAGGACTTATCTGGAGGTCTCTCTGCTTTGAGAGAACCTTAATGAAGTTCACATTTTGGGGGGTTTTGACTTGAGGGAGGCGCCGCAGCCGTAACAGAGGACTGTTTTATTTAGCTATAATTCTATTGACTGAGACAGCATCGAGCCTTAACTAAAAAATGTTTTATTTGTCCCGTTAGGCGCCTGATGGAGGAAACCAACACAAAGATCTCCTGTCTGCAGAAAAACACGAAGACCTACTAACACCAATCAGCAAATTCAACTGCTAAAGACGAACTGATTGACAAGCAACAATAATAAAACTTTTGTTTTTCACCATTTACATCTTTCATACCAGCTGAGACTGATGTGATCCTTTACTATTCATCATGGGATTATAACCAAACAAAACTTTATACGTGTTAAAATAATCTGATTGATTTTTGAAGGATCCAAACATGGCGCAGTTTGTGAAAGATGAATAGCGATGAGGTGAAACTAACTGTGGTGTAACAATGTCTTATGACGATGTTGAAAATAAACGTTTAGCTTTGGTTTCGTACCGTTTTCCTGAATCACGACCCCCCCACCACTCCCTCCCACCTCCCCCGCCTCGTCACCGATTGATGTGCTGCTGAGTTTAGAGCCTGGGAACAGATAAATATAATCTTATGTCCGATAATTTCCCAATAAACACAAGTATAGATCCCAGTAAGATGCTGCTTTGCCTGAATATCAACGCTGCACAATTTGCAGAAATATACTGTTAGGGAAACTTAGTCGCATCAAATTCCCTCTTTATTGCTAATAGGGGAAGGAGGAAGTGATGTATGCTGTAAAGCGGTCTGCATACTTGTTGATGGTTCCTGCCACCCTCAGTCGCTTCCTGTGAGTGAAAGCGATACAGACCCCTCGGGTCATCACAGAGGTGTCATTCAACTACAAGTTATGAAAATAGTTTATGAACGTTGAAAAGTTACTTACTGTTGGTTTAACGCTGGTAGATAAAGCAAACGGTGCTCACCATTGAAATGGGAATAAAGTGACGTAACCTCTGATATAAAAGCCTTCCAGGTTCTAACTTGCGAGCTCTACACATTATGGCCGCTCTGACAGCCATAATCCTCTACATCAGACCTGGCCCACGTGAAAAGCACTGAAATAACTTGTCTTGAAAACAAAAAACAAAAGGCAGTATATTTACAGCTATGTGCTGCTACAAACTGTGAAAGCTGGAAAGTTTAACTTCTGTTGATGTGAAAGCGTCCATCATGAATGAAGCCATAGAATTTAGAGTTTAGAATTAAATAAGTGAGACAATATATGTGATCTAACAGGAAGTAGTTTGGGACACCAGTAGTACACATTCTACAAGCTGGAGATGTAAAAAGCATTTTAAGCTACTTTAATTAGTTTTCTGGTGGTACTTGAACATATTTGCACTTGTAAACAATTTGCTAATGAGGTTAGTTTGATTAATATATACCCTTTTGATTCTATATAGCTCTCTAATTTTAATAGAATTTACTGTTAACTGGACAAATAAATCTCAGCAATTATTCATAATTTATTAGTTATTTAATGTTGCATTAAGTCACATACTTTCTAAGGAGTTAAACCTAATTTGAAAGTGCATTGTGAGAATGATCAAAACTGTTTAATTCTTGCTGATAATACTTCCGTCCACTCAGACCATCTATAGCAGCAAATATAAAACCAGTTTTAGAAGAAAGCAGCAGAGAAACCGAGGCTCTTCAATAAGGATTTAGGTTTAGTTACAGAAGATGTAAGACTTTTAACTCCTTATGAACGAGGTCAGTTTTTTTTCTGATCACATGGTAAAGAGGTCCAGAACCGCCCTCTAGAGCCGGTGATATAAAAACATTTTAGATATTATGTTTTGGGAAACATTTAACCTCACAATGACACTGTTTCTGTACAAGTAGGTGGCATAAAGGAACCAAATGATGCCAAAAATTAACTTCTAATCAAAACGAAGCGTTCAGGACTGTAACCAAAGATCCCATTATTATAACTAGTTTAGTGAGTAAAACATTCCTGTATGTGCAGCATAAAAATACCACATGATGGCCTGATGTTGGAAGATGATACTGTCAGATGCTCCAGAAACCGTCAGATAAAACCACTCGTGATGTCACCACTTTTTCAGTGTTTTAGCTTGGATTCCTCTGGCGTAAGAAACTTTGACTTCAAATCTGTTTGTCAACGTTTAAATTTCTTCCTGGCTGAGTTCAGTACTTTTAACCCTGTAACTTTATATTATTTTAAACTTTGTTTCCTCACCTGACCTTTATGGTTATTTTCGCTTAAATGAAGACTCCATCCTGATCTCCATGAACTATGGAAAAACTCTCACAGTCTTGATAAACACGCTGTTGCTCCACTTTTTGTCTATATTTTCTATGTCCCAAGGATGCCTTTCTATCAACAGTCCAAGATGTACGGCCACCATGACTACACCTTGAAACATCACAGCCCTCTAAACACAATGCTTCCTTCATGGATTTCACATCTGTGCCCTGGATTCATATTCCTGGATGTTTAGCCATGCATGCAGGTTCCACATCACAGATATGCTGCCAAAGCCGTCAGCACACTCTTCTACACCTCACCAAGGACCCTGGTATGCTGCCAGCAAATAATAAAACCACTACGCACTCACCATGGGGGCTTTCAGCTTGTCCTCAGGGGACTCTTACACTCCTTCATACAACCATATCACGACCCTGCAAGGACCGTCTGAATTCTGGCTGCTCAATTAACCCATTTGAAAGATTTCTAAGATTTGTGTGAAAACAGTGGATGATGGCACTGCTTAAAAGAAAAGTTAAAACTGAGTTTAAACTCTATTGTTTCCTACAAACCTTCTCGATTTTTCTTTAGCTGATGAGTTTTGTCCTTAAGTTTAACAAAAAGGAAAAAACATTTCAAGTGAATATTTTAAATTTCATTTTGTGATTGAACTGCAGTTCACTGGCATTTTTCTTTTATTCCAAGCAATAAACTTTGGATTTCTTCCAATAGTTTTTGCATATTATGGGCTCCAATTAGAATTTGAACATCATATTTTGTCTTTTTAAAGAAAAAATGATCCTAAGTCAGAAGATCTGCATCAGTGGAACCAGTTTATGACATTGTGCAAATTGTGCTGTTGCCAATTTGCTTTTTTTATCATTGATACGTTTCCAATTATCTTTCTGTTCCCAGAAAGACGATGACATTAGTAAAATGACTTTGTGACGGAATAAAGCAGATCAGACTGGATTCAAACAAAAATGAGGAACACAGAAAGCAGCCTTCAGTAAAAACAAACCAGGGACAGACAGCTAATACTTCCAGGAATATTTAAATAAAAATCAGGTGGGGAAGCAGCAGGGCCTCCTGCAGAGAGCAGCACCAGAACCTGCGCCGCACGGAACGAAGACAGGAGGGCAAAGCCGATTGTGTCATCTAACGTAATAAAGCGAGAATTTTGTTTTTGAAAAGTGTCACTAAAATAGGAAACACTCTGTGCGAACAGCATGGAGCCCAACATTTACTGGATCCAATCGATGTAAACACACATTTATATGGATCCCAGAGACCCTTGACAAGAAATATTCACTTAGAAATAAAAGTTCTACTCATGAAATCTTGTCTTCAGTGAGTTCTAAGTTAAAACTGGACATCACAATGATCATATTAAGGTTTTTAGACAGAATTATTCTAAGAAGCGTATAAAAAATTATGCAAGAATTTTTATTGATCTTTTTTAGAGTTGAACAGTTTATGCTCAGAAGAACCTGGAAGATCATTAAGAATATGTGACTTAAGAATATGTGACTTTAACAGAGAGTTTGGAGCTGTTATTTATGGAAGTGTAAAACAATCCCAATCTTGCCAACAATGTGGAGTTCCTTTTTGCCATGGGAAATTAATAAAAGAAGAAAAAAAACATCTCTGAAGACCCAGGCTTATGTTTTTGTTCAACACTTCTCATCACTGAATCAAGCTATTATTTTTGCACAGAACCAATTAAGGCATCCGCAAGGAAAATGTGTAACAATGAAATCAGACAAAGTCAAACAAACCATAGCAGGCATTATAATCCTTATACCACCTTAGTAAGAGCGTCCATAATGCTGCCCTACAGTGGGGAGAACAAGTATTTGACACACTGTTGATTTTTCAGGTTTTCCACTTGCAAAGCTTGTAGAAGACTGTAATTTTTATCATAG
>JAUZNJ010092268.1:0-22326 GCA_034780135.1 Jordanella pulchra | reverse complement strand
AGAACTTATTGGAAACTCAAGGCAGCCATGACATTATGTTTTTTACAAGTGTATGTAAACTTTTGACCACAACTGTAAGGCTAGGATGCAGCTGCTCGACCAAAGCGTCGCCTTATGAATGACTGCTCTGTCCCTTTTGGGATCTCTTTTGAAACCTGTTGTATACATTAATAATGTATCTACATAAAATATGTATGTTTTAATTAATGGTTAAAGACTTTGAAATTTTACATATAGAATACGAACTTTTAAGCCCCTTGAGGGTTTTTGGTAACCTTCCTTCACATTTTACTATAAATAGCTGTGATACTGTGTCTTTTCTAACTATGAAAATAAAATAAAATAAACTTATTGAATGTCTATTCTGATGTCATACAGTATTTTTTTGGGTGACATGTCAGGCTTCTAACTACCTAATGTCTTTCCTAGGTAAACCATCTTGGGCTGTATGGAGGGTTCATTGAAAACTATGAGAAAGCTGTGGAAGTGGTCAGGAAGTGTACAAACTCGAATCCTCGCTTCCGCACTCTTGCAGAGGTATTTCAAGTTATCTAACTCCAGAGATCAAGATTTAAGTAACTTGTTGTTGTGTCTCTTTACCTGCTGCTTTTTTTCCTAGAGCATGTACATTAATGGTGGTGACAAAGCTCGGACAACATACACTCTAGAAGGTATCAAGAGCATATTTCTATTTTCTATTGAAACATCCAAGCCTGGAAGCGTCTAATGGATGTTTGTTTTCTGTTTGCAGCTCTGCTCTATAAGCCTTTGGATAGAGTAACCAAGACCACACTAGTGCTGCGTGTGAGAAAACCGAACTCCTTCATCATACATGTTTTATGTAAAACATTTTGTCAAAGCCAACTTTCCAGGGATCGTCTTTTCTAAAATCTAAATATTAAAATAATGGCATATATTTTGATAGTAGGAAGAATTTAAGTATGGGAACTAAAAAAATAAACTGGAACATGATGGATGGGAGGAAGGAAGGAAGGAAGGAAGGAAGGAAGGAAGGAAGGAAGGAAGGAAGGAAGGAAGGAAGGAAGGAAGGAAGGAAGTTTTAAGACAACTGAGAGGGAAGGATAGAAGAAAAGGGACAGAGGTAGAAGTGAAGGAGAACATCAGCATGTAGAGAAGGAACCAGGGAAAGAAAGTAGCAAAGTTTCATGTTTCATTATGGACATGCGAACTGCGCCTTTATTTAACCATGATATTGTAGCTTAACCTACCTCTGTAACCTGCATGTGCCTCTTCACTGCCATGTTGCTGTGTTTAGCTTGTGTAAACTGGTTATCAGGGTTTTCTTTTTTTGTGGTTTAGATGTGATTCTATGGCAGTGTCACAGCACCATCAAAGGGCCTGGCATATAAACTACAGCATCTTCATTGGTGCTGTGTACAGATATATTATGTAGAAGCAACGTTTTTTCTAAACCGTTCATGAAAATACATTGTGTTTGTCTTTGTACTCTGACCAATGCTGTGTAGGGACACATTGCCTTAGTGAAAAAAATGTCTGTTATGTTGTTCCTTGTTTTTGACTTGAAAAACCTCTCTGTGGTCTTGAAGGATCTCCTGAAGACGACACCGGTTGAACACAAAGATTTCGCAGCTTTACAGGAAGCTCTCAGATTGTCCCAAAGCTTCCTGTCTGGTGTCAATGAGAGTTCACAGAGTAAACGTGAGGTCACGCTCACTCATGGCATGGTGAGTCCTCCATTATCATAGGTTCTGCTCAGCTGAACAGACAGTAGATCTGAAAGCTAAAAAAGAAATAGCTCATCAGATTTCAATGCATCTCTGTTCCACCAGAGACGGCAGCTGATGCGTGATGACTTTGTGGTGGATGCGAGTGAAGGCGTCCGCAGCCTACGCCACCTCTTCCTCTACACCGACCTCCTACTGTGCACCAGATTCAAACATGCAGCCAGAGGGTGAGCACCAGAGAGCATGTTGCTTTGTGGGAAATGTGGCTAGCACACCGTCTCTTGTTGTAAGAGCCACAGAAATGTGATGAATATTAAAACCTTAGATTTGAGGGGAGATGCTTGTGTTTGTTCCAGGAAGCAGGACCAGTACCGGTTCAGCTGGTATCTGCCTCTAGCTGGACTCAGACTCCGTTGGGTCACAGATCATGAAAGACCTTCTGATACCACTGTTCGCCTGCACACTTTGAGAACAAAAATGTTCCTCTTGCGGCAGCAACTGCAGCAAAACACGGTCTGTGTGAAAACCAATAGAATGCAGTTTTTTTTTTAAATAGAACAAATGGTTTAACATCAGCATCTCTTCTTCTAAAGAAAGGGAGCAGGGGCCTGACTTGGACGGCTCCTAGCAGGAAGAAGCTGGAACAAATGGAGCTTTTACTTCTCACGTATTCCCCATTTTACAAACTGGATCTGCATAGTCCTAGTGGAAAGGTACTTTATTGATCCCTGAATTCTGTTTCCATTTGCAGTCCTGAGTCATGAAAAAGCAAATTTATAAAATTTTCTGTTTTTCTGTCTTCTCAGAGTCACACTTTATTTTTCTCCTCTCTATATGAACTTGAAGAATGGAGAGAAAACATCCACAAGCTCACCACAGAAAGTGAGTTCACAGTTGTATTATTCTATAGGGGACAAAGCATGTTTTTAATCGCTCTGACATTTATGTTTCTGGTCAAACAGATCAGAAAAATCCTAGAGGAGTCCATGGGAATTAATCTTCATGTAATAGATTTACCTTAATAGTATTTATACCTACCTTTCACGGTCCAACAACAAATGCCAATGTTATTTGGATAGTAAAAAGCCAAAACCAAGTAATGTGATGTGGAAGGAAAGATATGCTAGATATTTAAAGCATCATATAAATATTATTCTAAAAGGTGCTTGTTTTTGCTGCCTTTTACTCTAATATCCCCAAGAGAGGTCCACTACAATAAATAAGGAAATAAATAATGGGAGAAACAGGCAAGGCCTTTGGTAACACTGGAAGAATTGCAGGATATCCATAGCTCAGGTGGGAGACTGTTCACAGGAAGTCCTGTTTGCACTTTACCCCAAGCCATGTAGGAAACACAGCATTATTTCTTTATATGCAAAACTTTGGCTGCCCTTCACCCCAAAAGCCCTGCCCCCACAATGAAACACGTGGATTAATGCATCATGCTTTGGAGAAACATTTCCTGTGCAAGGGGAGAAAAGTGATTTATATTTAAAAGGAGGATAAGATTCATGGAGCTAAATATAAGCCTGATGGAAATCCTGTAAGACAAAAATGCTGTGGTGGAACTTGAAGTTCCTGCACAAGAGCATCTATCCTCAGTCAGAATGGAGTTATTCATGACTCCATGTTGGATTTGTGACCTTGCAGGGTAAAGATAGTGAGACGTATGACTTGTTTTGTTCATAGTATGTTTATTTTTTTACATGGCACTAATGTTTAAAGCTAAAGAGAAAACTTGAAATGAAAAAAGGAGAACTGCGGAAATATTTGGTCACTAAATGTGCAAAGCTGGCAGAGACAAATCATAAAAGGAGGATCTATGAATTACGGACTCAAGGTGTCTAAAGGCAAATACATACATACTCCACTTTTATTTTTTTAAAAGAAAACTCTATATCCTTTTTTAAGCCAAAACACATTCAATTTTGTGGTTGAAATATAGTGAAATATAAAAACATTAAGCAGCTATAAATGCTGTTGTTATAAATGGTTTATTAGAGATGGTTTTACCATTAGCCTTCGAATTCAGGACCATTTTATCTCAACCGCATGACCAGGTTGACATTTCCTGTTAGTAATGAAAAGTCTTCCACTTTGTTGTTTGACGTTACAAACTTACACACATCATGCAAAGTTTTGGTTTCTGTGGGTAGAAATGTGCTTTCCATTGCTTCCCATAGCTTCACAGCATTAGGCAGTCATATTGTTAGACCCCCCCGCCTTTCTACAAAACAGGCTGGAATTGGAAGGCAAACAGGCCTTTGCTCAGTTTTCTCTGAAGACGTTTTGTCTCCCATCCTGGGGTCTGTCAATTCTGTTTCATAGCACCAGAGCTGATGGTCTCAACATACAAAAAGGATAGGTGACAAAACGTCTTCAGAAATAGCTGCGCAAAAATCTGGCTGCCTTCCGATTCAAGCCCGTTTTGTGGTGCCATGACCTGGATGACTGACAGTTTACACAGGCAAATAGTATGTTCCTTTATTGGGTTGTGCAGGTGGCGCAGTGGTTAGTGCACATGACCCATGTATGGAGGCCTTAGTCCTCGAAACGGCGACCCAGGTTCGAATCTGGCTTGTGGTCCTTTCCCGCATGTCTCTCCCCTCTCTCATACCCCCTTTCCTGTCAGTCTACTGTCAGAAAAACAAGCCACTAGTGCCGTAAAAAGCTCAAAAAAAAAAAAAAAGTATGTTCCTTTATTGGAAACAAGGTTATATGGTATGTTTTCAGTCATTTTACACAGCAGTCTTCGAGACTCTGTATAATATGTTAGTTTTAATAGAAACCTGTTTGATATCATGTCTTTAAGGTGAATTTTCTCATCTAAATCCTGATTTTAGGTAAAGAATTATTACATTGAAAATAAAACCTATTATGCTGCTTAGAAATACAATTTCTGCAGATTCAAAAAGTTATATAAAAAATGGAAGAAATACTTAAAATCAGCAGTGTGGAAACCCTTTAAAGAGTTTTCTATGATGTATCATAATTGTAACCCTCTTTGATGGTCTTAAAAGTCAACACACAGGTTTTCTGCAGTCCTTCTATTATCATCATTTCTGTAATCCAGGATTTTGTCTCTCCTGTTTGTCTGTGTTCAGACATTGAGACCGTCCCTCCAGACTTGCTAACTCTCACCAGTGCATGCGTGAAACTGAGAATGACCCAGCAGCCCCATCTTCACAGCTCTATTGCAGGTATAATCACCTCCTCCCACCACAAGCCTTTTTATGCCCTCTACCACAGAAACATGCCCTGAAACATAAATAAAATACTGTCACAGCTTTTATCTTTTCGTGCAAAACCACCCACCATTTCCTGTTCTTTTTTTTTCTTTCTGACTCTCACCAGCAGAAGACGAAAATTCGTTATGTGGGACAGTTAGTGTGGCGATCCATTCGGCTTCTGGTCTGCAGGAACCGGCTTGTATGTATCTCAAAATGAAGACAATTAAATGGCTACAGAAAGGATAGAAATATGTAACTTTACACCCATTTATCATGGCTCTGAATGCCATATTATTTCTAGATCTTAATGATTTATTTTCATTTTATTTGCTTCCTGTCAAAGGTGAAATAGCGGAAACAGTAACTAGCTACACCAATATCAGTTTATGGTGAATTTTCTTTGCAGCAAATCATATGTTACGACTCAATTACTGTATATGCTTAAACAAATTTTTTAAAATAAGTTTCCATAGTAGAGGGATCACATACTTTTAGTAGACATTAAGAACATCTAAGCATGAGTCTGACTGTTTTCCTTCATAGAATTGCTTTAAGACCTTCAAATGTTTTATTTTTATGGGCCTGAACCATGCTTTGAAGCACAGCACCAATTCTTTGGATGGGTTTTGTGTTTGGAATAGGGTCAGCAATTATGCAGGTTAGAAATCCTTGACTTGTTGGATGTTCAAGTTCCCCCATTGAGCTGGGATCCAGCAGACAGTAAAGCAGCACTATGCTGCCATCGTCATTCTTGACAGTGATTAAAGACTTACAGTGTTAGATTTTAAAGCATTTTTTGTCACTGAGGCCAAATGGTTCAATCCTCTTTTTTCCTCTGTTCACCACAAAAACCTTCATTCATAGGGGTTACATTTGTACGGTGGCCAAGCAATGCAAACGCCCCGCAAATGCATGAATTAAAGGCAAATTCAAAAAGTCCTGGAAACATAAAAATGAGACTAACACAAAAAAAAAAATACACGCAAAGGAAAACTGATGCAAAGAAGAAATGTTGCAGTTACAAAAAAATAACAACATAATGTGAATGCACTGCAAACGCAAACCTGCTGCAACTACATAATGATGCAAACACCTGAAACTCAAGTAAAACAAAAATGCTGCAAACAGAAAAAACTCCAAGTTAGGAACAAATAAACAGCTAAATAGGTTTTCATTTGAATCTTTCTTTTTTCATTTATGTCTTTACTCAGTTGGTGATCATCTCCTCTTGATCTGGAGCTCTTATGTGACGCTAGTTAGCAGCTTTTCTCACCTTGCAGCGGTTTTTGCTATTTGCAGCATTTTTCATTTGCATTTTCTTGTGTTTTTTACTGTGTTTAGCATCAGTTTTTGTAACAGGTTTTGTGTTTTGCTGCTTTCTATTTACTGCGATTGAAACATTTATCCTTTGCAGCATTTTTCGTTTGCAGGCGTTTTGTGTGTTTCTCCGTTAGTCCCATTTTGTGTTTAAGGAACATTTCGAATTTGCTGTAAATTTATGTATTTGCGTGATGTTTAAACCCTTTGTGTTGTGTTTGTTTTTTTAGGTTGGTATAAATGCATTTTGATACCATGCGGATTTAAGTTAACATTCAATTAATTTAAACTTGTGCACCCATTTTTTCTCACTTTAATTTGTCAATAAACTTGTTTGTTGAGAACGACTGATTTGAATAATTCTGAACCCTAAATTCATACAACATTCATGTCAATAGTATATGTATGTAAACTGTGTATCATATAGAAATAATTCAAGAATTATTATATTAAAGATTATGTTATACTAGAGATTAGTAAAGAAGAAAGATTAACAATATTTTTCTTTATAATACATAAAGGACAGGTTGGTTCAGACTGTTTTCTCTTCCAGGTGTTTATGTGTGTGTGGAGGTCGATGGTTATGAGTTTTATGATCAACAAGCCCAGACTCATTCCTCTGTCCGCAGCCTCAACCCACACTGGGACCAGGTATGTGTCACGTCTAAACCTGACAAATGCAGTCATAGAATAAAAAGTCTCAGGCGGTTGGTTCGTCTCCTCGTTCTACGGACTCTGTGGCTTCTGCAAGTCCAGACAGCGTCTGACAAAATGTTCGGCTTTGCTCCAAATCCGAGGATTAGAACAGTCTGCACACTTGTCTGCCAACTTAATCAGCTGCAATGCAGATATAAATCCAGCAGATACTAAGGATTCAGAACCTAAAATTGTAAGAAAGGGAATTTCTGGTTTATTAACAGATTTCTTTTTATTTCAAACAGGAGCTTTCTTTTCAGGTGGATGGTGCACGGAAGATGATGGTGCTCTGCGTTAGTCAGTCAGAAGGACAGGATGGCACAGTCTTGGGGAAATCTACTATACAGGTACAACAAGAACAACCCAGAGACCCAAAGCCGAGAACAGCTGTAGCGCCTTGTAAGAAGTATTCACACCCCTAAAAATCTCCTCTAGAGGTTTCAGGATGTTTTTAGGTGACAGAGCAAAACAAAGCAGTGCTCTGGAATGAAATTAGAGAACAAACAGCGTCACACAAACCGAAGAACACAGCTGATTTCGGTTTGTGGAGAATCTTGAAGCAGAGTTAGTTTATCAAACTCTGGGGGAGCTCTACAGATCAAACGCTCAGGTGGAAGAATCACTTTTCAGTCCATCTAATTGAAAATGCATTGATTATTTACAGGTTCTGCAGAACTTGAAGGGTAATAAAGTTATCTGGGTTGGATATGGAGGAAGAAGGGAACATCCAAAAATGTAGGAGAGTTACTACTAATGCAGTAAAGATGTTGAAAGATGGCACCATGATAAAACGAATACATTAAACAGTAATGTCAGAGGGTAGCTAAAAAAGAAGGGGAAAAAAACAACAAGACACACTGTTCATCATACAGTAGAGGGTCATACAGTAGACTACATTATGTTGATAAAACAGCTGTATAGGAGATGTGACTTATGATTGTGGTTTCAACATTAAAACACGAGGGAAGTTTAAACGGTTTGGATAGTTGTGCAAGGCTCTGTATCATTGCTCGTTTTATATCTAGATTTTTGTGTGTGTTTCTAACTGTTGAAAAACTAAACACTAAACTATTTTCTTTTCCATAAAGAATTTATTAATCTAAACACTTAGAAATCCTTTTGTTTTAAACCTGAAATATTAAAGATTATTTTCAATTGTAAGTCATCAGTTGTGCTTTGTAATCCAATAACTAAACCTGACTGTAAAAATCCTGTTTTTTTTGTTGTTTTTTTTAAAGCATTGAGAATATGTTACTGGTAACAATCAAACCAAGCGTGTTTAACACAAAGCCTGAAGTCCCATGAAGAGTGAAAGAAGAAAGCTCCCTGCTATAAGAACTGAAGCAGCATTAGCAGCTGTGACGTGTTTACAAGGTTTGACTTATAGCAGAGAGGCTGTTAGAAAGTGCAAAGCAATGAAAGTGATAGTGAAGCTGTTTGTCTTTTCTTTTGCTGTCACAGTTAAGTTATATATATCCTATTCTAAATATAATAACTTATAATATATGGATGGAAACCTTTTATCACATTTTTTGTTAGAGGCAGCACTTATTTTATCCTCAAAGAGCCATTTTGCCCTGAATGCAACTGAAATGAAGTTGATTAGACCTTCAGATGTCACATGACCTTTTGATTAAAAGACAACAGATTTTTTTTTTTGTGTTGTGGATTATGTGTTTCCAGTTCATAGGACTGGAAAGATCCAGAACTTTAGTCTAGGTTTTAGAATAAAGAGTCATTTATGAATTTGACATCATGAGCAAACACATTTTCTGGGTGTTTATCTGTGAAAAATTATGTAAAATAAAACATGTAGTTTTTAAGCTAATGATGAAAAAAAAAAAAACATATAAACCACTTATTTTTTCTTTTTAATATCTTTCTGTGGTGAAAATCAATTCGTTTCACTTTGAAAAAAAAAAAAAAACTCCTACAGCTTTTAAAACACACATTTATTCTTTCACTGTACTCAAACCCAATACTTGGTTCTTTATCATTTTTAGCCATTATTAAGAGCTATTATAGCTCTGGAGCCGTAGGTTGCAGACGCTTTTACTAGACAGTTAACCTTTAAAAAAGGGAAAAAGCTGAAATTTTTTAGCTCGATCTATTTCTCAGGAGCCATTATAGGTGCCAGTGTGACACCAATGTCAATTACTTCTTGATATTTGATCTATTTGACTCATACATGGGAGCAAACCAATAAGAGTTGTTTTATCATTGTGAGATGATGCTGCTGGAGTTAAAAATTAATTGTAATGTAAAAAAATGTCGTTTTTTGTAGTAATGTTTCATAAAGAGATATATTCAGAAGATAAATCAGGAAATGGGTGTAAATATTCACCATACTCTCCTTTATTTCTTCAGTGAGGATGAATAAATGAGATAGTAAAAAGTTTTAAGTTCTTCTAGTTTAAAAAAACTTTTGTTTTTTATCTCTTTTTGCTAAGTTGGAGTCTAAAAGCCTGAATAGTCGTTGGAGGAGGCAGACCCTACAGCTGGGTCAGCTGGAGGTGACCCTCTCCCTGAAGTACTGTCCACACCAGCTAGAACCACCAGGATCTCCGATGCAGCAACCCCCCATCTTCTGTGTCCCCATCCACACGGTGGCTCAGTAAGTCTCTGTTAGTCTAATCACAACATCTGGGCTCTGCTCTCTTGGAGTTTTGCTTCCGTTTAGCGCAGTTTTTTGCATGACCAGTTCTTTTAAAACAGAAGCGGCTGTTTTCTGCGGTAAGGTGGGCGAAGCAGAAGTGTGGTGTGAAGCAGGGACCGATGAGCAGAGAAATGAAACCCCTCCCAGCGTCAGCTTGACTAACGCTATCCCCACCACCACCTATTTTGGTTCCCATCCTCAGACAGGAAGGAGTTCTGGTTCCTCATGTGGTGAGATGCTGCGTGGAGGAGGTGGAGAGGAGAGGCATGGACGAAGTGGGAATCTACAGGATTTCAGGCACCGCCACGGACATCACCTCGCTTAAAGCCACATTCAACAGCAGTAAGAAAACAACACAGCAAAAAAAACAAAAAAAAAAACCAACAAACCCACAGCATGCCTTCATGCAGTTTGTCTTTAAATTACCACCAGCATGAGAACATCAGTGAAAGGAAGCGCAGCAGAGGTATGACTGACACTACTAACCACAGTCATTGGTGTCTGTCTGCTCAGATCTGAGAGAAGCAGTCGCAAGACTGAGAAGCTCTGAGGTGAACGCCGTCTCTGGGGTCCTCAAGCTGTACTTCAGAGAGCTGCCGGAGCCTCTCATCCCCTCTGAGCTGTTTCAGAGTCTGGCAAACACTCTGGGTAAGATCTAAACATCCCCCATGCTTCAAGTGCTTCTTTATAAACCAGGTTTGAGGAATTAAAAAAAAACAACACATATAAAAACCTCTCTCTGGATGTACAATAATCTCCCAGTTCTTCCTGTTTAGGTTTTGTATGTGATTCCCCAGAGTTACTGGAACCCCCTGATAAGGAGGAGTAACAAAGCTAAAAAAAAGGCTTTTAATTGAGGCTTGGTGACCACTAGATCTCTAACAGTGAGCTGCTTGCTCTGATAACATCCTCCCTCCTCCAGGCTTGTTGGTTACACTTGTTTAAAACCTTTCAGCTGTTTTTCTGACTTGAAATATGAGAACAGTTAGGTTGTTATTTTCTACAATCCTGCTCTATTAGAATGACATGTTCTTTAAAAAATAAAAAGGGATAACATCCAAAGGAACACATATACCTGTGACTCTTTATTGGATTTTATTTGATATTTCATTAGACATCTCTATGTGGTAAACTATGTAATTTCAAATAGAATGAATAGTTTAATAAATATTAATAACATTTACTCATAACATCATTGTCCAGATATCCAGGACATGGACTCCCGTCTCGTCTCCATGCTGTCCCTGCTGCAGTCCACTCCTGATGTCAACCGCAACACTTTTCTCTACCTGCTGCATCATCTCCGAAGGTTTTATTTTTTTTCCAGAGTTATGTTGTTCTAAAAACATAAAGCTAAAATTTGACTTATACACTAAACTCACTGAATGTCATTTCCAGAACCAGTTAAGAGTTTAAAAATGTTTTCTTTTCTTTCTCTCACAGAAGAATGTTTAGACTTAAAATCAGGTTAACGTTTAAAAGATAAACTCTAAACATAACCTCGTAATTGTTTTTGTTTGTTTGTTTGTTTCAGAGTTGCACAAAGACAACATATTAACAAAATGACTCTGCATAACTTGGCCACAGTTTTTGGTCCCAGCCTCTTGCGCCCCCCGGTGGCAGGTTTGGAGCACAATGGCGTCACAGTGGACATCTCTCAGGAGGTGGTGATACAGGTAAAACACTCGGAGAGTGGAGACCTCACCAAGTAGCTCATTTCCTCCGACATATCGTGATTCCAAACAAAAAATTCATGAATCATGATCGTCAAAAAATGTAATCATTTGTCACAATACACACCTTTCAGCAAAATCTATCCATCACTTTTTGTTTTTGTGATTTCAAAAACTTACCAATGCAAACGAAAACATAACCTCGTTAGCGTAGGTAAAGATAAATAAAACCCTCCAACCCTAACAAGAAGAATAAGAAAAACAGCAAATGTTAATTAAGTATAAATGGATGTGAAAACAATAATTCAGGGTATTCTTCATGCTATTTATGTGCCTTAGAGTCACTAAATTTGTGGCTTATAAAAAGCAAATCCTTTCCCTCGCTTAAGTAAAGTTAGATCAGCTACCAGAGAAGAGTGAAATCCTCCATGACTTCAGTTTCTTTCCTTTTTGCTGTGTCAAATTGATTCTTCCTCTGTGTTTACGTTCAGGTCCAGGTGGTTCTCTCTTATCTGCAGAGTGACAGTCTCCCTGAACCCCAGACATCTCTGCCGTACAGCTCAGATCCTGAGGAGGAGACCACCCACATGTGAGACAGCCATCCATCTGGTGCCCTGGGAGCGGTTCATATAGCAGGATTGGAGACAGCTGAGCTCCAAATGTAAAATAATAAACTTAATTTATTGTTTAAAAATGTTCTGATTTTTTTTAAACACCTGAAAGTAAAAACTCTGGTTAAAGGTTGTTTTCAGGTGGAACTCATTCATTTTCTTTGTTTGTTTAATCCTCTCCTGCTGGGATTGGGGTGATGTACAGACAGGAGAGGTCAAACACTGGTGCAGCAGGTCACACATTAATTCACACCTAATGGGGACAATTTATACTGGGCAGGTAGCAGCCAAGCAAGTAGAAGATCTATTTATATCCAACATGCTGCTAAAATATGGCTCTAAACTACCAAAATTAATATGAACTCATTTTATTACATCCTTTAAAAAGCATTGTTTTATTTATTAGTATTTTTATTTTAGTTTTTGAATTTTAAGTCCATAAATTCACAAAACATCAAAATAATAAAGAGTTTATTTAATACACTGATTTACAACATAACATTTTTACCCAAATAAGGTTTTTAATCTATTATCTTTTCCAGTTTAAAAAGCATCGTATGCTCTGATTTGGTTATTTACCAAAAACTAAACATTAAAGCTGTTAAACTAACATTAAATACTTTTTTTTTTTAAAAACTTTAAATATCCAGATCTGTCCGGATGAACCTGGTGATAAAGAGTCTAACATGTTAAAATGCAGTTGAGGAAAAATCAGGGGAGCACATGTTGTAAAAAGGTCACAGATCACCTCTCTGAGCCTGAAATCCAATCGGTCCGGGTTCAGATCCAACTAGACGGAGTTCACCATGCAGTGTACGGCCCATAAAAGTCACACACATACACGGCCTGTGTTTGACGGCCTGTGTTTGACCCGTTCGTGCCACAGATTGGAGTTTCTTTTCCAGCCACACCACCTGGGAAGGTCGGGTTAGTGTTTCCTTTTAGCTAAACCCCCCCACCCCACCATCACCATTTCTCCTTCGATCAGCCTTTTGATGGCTAATCCTGGACTCAGAGTCGGGCTCCCAGAGCACTAACAGACTGGAGGGTGTGTGGAGAGAGACGCCGTAACGGAGTGAAGAAAGCGATGGTGGGATCACCCCATCGCCCCGTGCAGCATAAATTATACATGTCTCCCTCTAACACGGTGGCTGCCGGGGTCAGGTTCCACTTCACGACTACAAAGACAAAATCAGGTTCCTGTTGCAAACTACAAAGAGGAACGGAGTTAAGAAAGGCCTGAAACATCCCAGATGGGACAGTTTGACACCTGGGAACAGCGGGAATAGTTTGAATTCGACGGTCATGTTAGGTCAGCTTTTAACTCTGATGAAAACGATAAAATCCCATTAAAAAGTATCGAAAACTACTAGTTTTATCAGCCTGAGAGCGTAAATGATTAACATTTTAATTATATATAGTTATTTTTTTTTATTTCTGTAGTAATAACTGATTTCACAATATTTCAAAATGTGTGTTTTTATCATGTTTTTGTTGATAAGAAGGTAAAATAATCTTACAGATACTAAAATATAAAGACAAAACATGAACCAAGAGACACTAAACCATTTCTGTGTGTGTGAAGAAATTCTAGCTTTTAGCATAAGATGAAGTTTGTTTTTTTTTCTAATCAAATATCGAGTTCTAAAGCTTTTCACCACTGTAAGGCCTGATTTAGTGTCAGTTTGATGTTTTGAATATGATTATTATTAATATCCTTTTAAAACAAAAACTATGAAAATATTTTTTTCCTCTTCTTTCTTTAATCCAACTGATTTAAGTCATTTATTTTTTTTATTTAAACTACAGAAAATAGTGCAAATATATCCCCAAAACTGGTGAAATCGTTATAATGTTTTTTACTTTTTTTTTGAAAATAATGAAAACTTAAGGAATAAAGGAAAAACTTGCATCGATAAGGAAAATAAAAAAAAAAAATCTACAAATGCTGACAGAGTTTTCAGAATTTTGCATATCTTAAAAATATTATCTTTCTGCAGATGAGGAACCACAGTGACAGTTTGAAAGAAATATTCATAAAATCCATTTTAGCCAGTTCTTTAAACTCCAAGTCACTTTAGGTAACAAAAAAGAGTTGGAACGTTGATGTTAAATGTATCCAGCTAAAATGATTTCGCTCTCTTTTAAGAACCAAGAAAAACATTTTTTTTTTTTTTAATCTTCAAATTGTTGTCAAACTCTTTGTTACCTTGATATGTTTCCTTTATGACACGAGGAAATTCAGGGAAGGGGAGCATCCAGTTCAGTCAGGTCTTTGAAATGGGCCAAACTCTTCAGCTGTGATCCCAGGCGAAAGGTGAAAAACTGACAATAGAGTAAAATGCATAAAATAACAGATGCTGGATCTCTTTACATGCCTATAAGGCCATAATTATTCATGATCAATAATAAAACATCTACAGAACATCTACAGTGGTGCAGAACGGAAGTTTTTATTTCGCTACAATAAAAAAAAATCATATAAATAATTGTTTTTAGAATTGATCAGGTCCACAATATATAAATATTTGCTTCTGCATGAAATGCGAATACAGGAATAGTAGGCTGAAGGCAGGTGAGACGGAGCTCCGGCATTTTGTAGCTCCATGATAGATCAGTGTCGGATTCCTCAAATTCAAAATCCAAAAAAGAAGTAAAGCAAGGGGAAGATCGATCAAGCTTTTGACTTTTGATGTCAACTCTAGGAATCAGAGGTGGTCAGAAGCCACACAGCGATCTCTCCTTTCCTTCTGGACGGGTTAGTTAAATGTTACGTATTAACAAACATGGCAACTGATGGACAGATGGAAACAGGAAACATGGTTCTTTCACATAAAATGATTCCAGACTTTCTTTTTAGATGATTATGCTAAAAAGAAAATCTAAAAAAATGTTAGAAGATTTAATAAAATACTCATATTGGAAAGATGAAGCTATAAATGTTTAAAGGGCCATTTTGTTTCCTTTTTTAGCATCTGAGATCAGAGTTTTAGATTTATCTGCTGTTATTTTTTAAATCTGGGTCTTGTTAAGTAAGAAACAAGGCATTCCAAACTCCTATGTTTAAAGCTGATTATAGGTATTGACATTTTAAAGGGTTGGATAATTTAATCCACATTTTTTTTTGATCAGTCTAAATTTCATAGTCTTTGAAGGAACAATGATTTAACTTGACCAAAAATAAAATGTAAAAATATTTTTTCTAAAAATTCAAACGATGTTACTCAGTCAAAACTAACCTTGATTTTTTTTTCAAAAATAAATGAATCAATTTTTTTTTTCATGATTTTCTTTTATATTTATCTTTTAATTTTTTTTTTTTTGGTTATTTAAGGTAATTTTGGAGCTTTCACATACTTTGAACATCAGGTGGTATTTCTTTTACATTTCTGTTTGATTTTATATGTTGGATAAGTTCTGTGTATCTCAGTTCACCCCTATTCATGTGAATTAGTCCCCCCCCCCCTTTAGTCTCCATGCTCTCCTCCCTTCTCCCCACCTGATTCACATTATCTCATGGTTTACTAACCTCCATTTAATGCCATTCTCCAGTTATCCCTCAGTATACATACTCATCTGTTCTAATCGTTCCCTGATAGATTCTTCCGTTGTTTCCCTTTCTATATGATTTATCATGTCCATATCTTCTCTGTTACCTCCTACTTTTTCTGTCTGTTTTTCCATGTCCTTCAGTTCACTGTGTTTCTCCTAAGATCCTGTCTGCGATTGATCCCTCCCCAAATTCTCACCCTTTGAAAAATCCATCATTTGAAAAATGTTAAAATTCCAACTTTCTCATTGGAAATGTATTTAGTATTTTATGACATATTGAAAAAAATGTGTGCTTATAACCACGTACTACAGAATATCCATGTTGTTGCTGCCCAGAGCCATGCTATGCTTGATTAGTCCTAATCTGGCCTGGGAGTCGGGTTGCCGTGTCGGCGGCGTGTGTGTATGGAAGGCATGCAGGCTGCAGATCACAGGGATTGACCCTCAGCCTCTCAGGTTAACAGAAGCCTCTACATGTGTGAGTTCTGAAACCTACTAACCATCTCAGCTCTAGGGTGCATGACAAGAATCTGGAGCGTTTTAGGAATCGCTGTCCGGATCAACTGCACAATGTCTGGCTGTGGGTTTAATAAAGAAAGCAATAGAATAAAGGGAAACATGGGTGTTTGTGGGTCTCTAAGAAGTCTTGTTGAACTTTGGCTCCAGGTTCAGTGCAGCAGGACTCACCTCTCATAAAACTCTGCCCTGGTCAGGCCGTAAACATTAAATGCCACGCACTCCTCCTGCCACTGGTTCCAGATTAGAATTACCTTTTATTAACATATTATAAAAAAATTAAAAAAAACAGACTTGCTCTCATTCACGGTGCTTCAAATAACAGCAGGAGTGTTACGGGTTTAGTGAGAACAGAACCGCAGCAAAGTGGCTGCCTGCAGACGGCTTAAGTTGTCTGTTAGTGTCTGTGTAAAGTGTGTGTTTGGAGAGTTTTTGGGATCAAACCCTCATGTCGACAGAGCCGGCGTTGAAGAGACGACCGCTGACAGGTGCTTCCTGCAGTAACGCAGCAGGTGTTTCAAACTTGCTCTCACACACACCAACACACAGACACGCACAGAGAGGCAGATACTTTACCCCCTGGACACGATTCCACGTGTAATGACACAGACACACACTTTCCTTTCCCCTTGACACACAAAAGTTGTGGACTGCAGGCTAAAGTTAACTTCCATAGCTGCTACGAATGCACCTCTTGGTTTAAATCGTGTGGTGTAATTTCATTAAGAGATCTCTCGTTACTTTTTATTTCTAGAAATAAATAAAACATTTCAGAATTGTTGTTTTTATTATAGAAAGTTCTGTGTTTTATGATAAAGATTTAAGTATAAACCCACATGTTTTAAACTCTTACCTCAGATATTTTTTGTTGAAAGTTTCCAAGCAGGATTCTCCATCTTCTCAAGGCTGCTGATAAAACCCTCTCATTTGGGTCTGTTTTAGTGCGTTCGGTTTTTAAACACCCTAATAGGTCACCAGATGTCGGCGGGTTGTTTTGGGGTTAGTCGAGCATCACTTTCAGCAGCTGCCTGCTGTTAAAAGCTGTTCTGAAAACAGTGAACGTGAACCAAAGTTAATACATCACTAGAAGGAAACATAGAGCTGCAAAAAAAGAAATGAATGAAAAGAATTTCAGCAGCAAAACGTAGCTGGGTTTAACATATAATACATTTAATTTAACTACTAAAAGTTTCATTTTAGCACCCAACAGTCTCCTCTCTTGGTTTTTGCTGCACTAGTGGCTTTTTATTGATGGTAGTTAGACAGGAAATATGCAGCAAAGCTCTTAATGTCAGGATTTCAACCCTGCATTTATGAACATGTTTCCCTGTGCATGGGGTTTATTTTGTTTTACTTTTTTAATGGAGTTTAAATGAGAATGACTAGTGGGGTCTAATAAGAGTCTCAAAAGATGATTGCAAATATTTGAGCAAAAAGTGAGCTAGCAGGTGATAAATACTATGAAAAATAAGTAAATAAATACATTAAATAAGAAAACAAGAGGAGTAACACCTAAAATAATAATAAAAAACTCTAGTAGATGATGGATGTAATCCCGCTGTAGAAAGAAGGATTTAGTCAGCTCTTATCTCTGCATTAAAATGTTTTTATTTTTCTGGTGTTAAACTCTAATTATTTTTCAAATACATTTTTCAGTGGAAAATTATCCTATTCAGAAAAACAAAACAAAACAAAACAAAAAAAAACCCTCTGTGATTAATTATTTATATAGTTTTTTGTTAAGTGAGTTAATAAAATTTTTTAAATTTAAAGTTAAAAAAAAAGTATTTATAAATCTTAATGTTATGTAATGATGTAAAATGGAAAATATTTAAATGTATAAGATCACTGTATATCTATCCAATATCTACTGTTTTACACATTTTTTACAAAAATATGATATTACTTTTAAAACTAAAAACCCTTCAAAAAAGTGATACTTAATTAAAATAATATGTTTTATAACTATTTTCTTAGATCCATGCTTTTCAGTAATAGAATATATTTAAATTCGAGCAGGATATAGTATATCCTAAAGGACATATATATTGTCACAATGAATATGTAATATTGATTATAGTAATATTTACATCAGTGTTTGTGGTTTTTATTATATTTTATTCAAATAAATGTTATTTTACCACTCAGGAGGCTTTTACATCGTACTCTGGGGTCCTCCAACAGCAGTGTAGCTACACACACAAATGCTTAAATGTGGCTGCATTACATATAGTGGAAAGTGTGCAAATGATTTTGTGTGTGCAGATAATTGTATTGCATTTAATGCAGGCCTTGAATTTTTTTTTCTTCATAAATTAAAAAACTTGGCATCTTAAATCATCCATAGATGTCTTCTGCATGGTCATGCTTCCTCCAGCAGTCCTGTTTGCCTCAGTGGTAAATCTGAAATGGGGTATTAATGCATTTTCAGACATCATAAACCAAACTGAGTTTCTCTTCTCTTTATGTAGAAAATACCTTCTTGGTTTCCTGGCTTTTACTTTGGTTTCAATAAATGGTAGAGTTCACAAGTGACTGGAAAACATTTGAAGTGTATATAAAAAAAATATTTTACTTTGCACAATGTTTATGATTAGCAAAAAAAAAAAAAATAATCTAACTAATCATCCTCAAACCTTACTGGACTGTAGTTTTAGGTAAACTGTTTTGTGAGTGAAAAAATTAAAATACTTTCCACATTCAATTAAAAAAACTATCCGTCAGCTGGTTTAAGAACATGTGAGTCTCTCAGCAACACAACCCCCCCGTCAGGATGTGCTGTATGCTCTGCTGCAAGGTCTTCAATCAGCAAGTCTATTTTTCTCTCTTTATTTTCAATCACAAGCATCAACACAGCAGCACAGCCAATCCTTGACACCGCCGCTGCCAAAACATGGCCTCTGCTCAACAAATAGGAGCCCCTCCATCTGTCCAATAAGCCCCTCCACCAGTTCCCAAGAGCCATGACGCCATATCTGCCAAATGGGAACAGAAGTCATGACGACAAGTCAGACGGATGCTTCTAAAGATCTGTATCTGGGCTGCCCGAACGGCTATTTCTGTGTTAGTGTACGGCTAGAAAGCTGGATATGATTTTTACTGGGTTACCTGTTCAGGAAAGAAACAGGTTAAGTCTGTTTTCACAGCCGCCGCTCAGACTGTAGGTCTGAGCACTTTTGTTCTAATTATAAAATGCAAAATTAGGTCAAATTACAGACAAGTAGGAAAGTCAAACTTATCTAAAACAAAGTTTTGGATGAATCTACAACTTTCATTCCCTTTTTTCGTTATTCAACCACACTTTTATTGAGGTTTCTTTTCAATATAAAAAGCATAATGTTGTTTTGCAAAAAGCTTGACCCAGAATTTATTTTTCAACCTATGAGAGGGCTTTTAATTTAAAACCCCCCACCCCACCCCAACTACTTTAAACTTTATTTTATGCCCAGATCTTGCTATGCTGCTAATAAATAAAATATTCAAAACAAAAACAGTGAAAATACAAAGAAATATACATCTTAACCTTTCAGCGTTTGTCTTTTTAAGGGTTAAAAACATGAAACTATTTGAAAGCATCATTCATGTTGGTGGAATACGTTTGTCATCAATACATTTTCGTGGTTTTCTGCAGGATTATAGCATGACCATCCCTCCCGTAAATTCACAGAACAGCTGTTAAAAGCTAAACCAGATGTTTGTTTTTTTTTTTTTAATGTGTGAACATTTTCCTCTGGGTTTTCTTTAAAATGCACAAAAGAGTCAAAGTTTTTTACTGAAACCTTCAGCAAAGCATCAACAAGCCCCTGAAATGTTGCCACAGTCTTTCAAACCTTTTTTGTAGTTGTACGTTTTTATTTCATTCAGGACTTGGAGTTGAACACACCGGCTCGATGGTGGAGGAGGAGGCTGCTGCCTCTGTGGGTGAAAGGTCACCGTTGGTGCCGTTCTGAGGCTCGTCCCGGTTCACAACGGGTTTTTTGTCACCATGAGGATTGGCATCTTTACGGCTCAACAGGTGAGGAGGGATGTAAGCAGAACGTGTCTTTGTGTGCTCCCTACTCCGAGGGGGGTGGCTGTTTGGAGATTTTGGGGGGCAGCGGCCCCTCTTGTCCTGCCCCCGGAAGCCCCTGAGTTTGGGGCTCCAGTGTTCCCGCCACTGGAGGGCCAGTGTGGAGCGGTCCGCAACCAGGCGACTCTCTTCTGGAGCCCAACTCCGCTCCCCTTCCTCTGCGCCGATGAGGAGGAATGTTCGACCCACATGGAGGGCGGGGCAGCCACAGCTGAGGTCACGGTCGGGAACCCAGAGGGACTGTTGGCCCCTCCGGACGCGGGAGTTGGAGCCTGTCCGGAAGACGGTCTGAATGGAAATGGAGAACTGCCACCAGGGACCAGAGCGCTCCATCCCTCTCACCTGCACCTTCAGCACTGATACAGAAACAAACACTGTAACATAACCTTTCCCTTTCATAAGGGATTACACTAATCTAATGTTACCCTTCGCTCTGAATATGGCCTAGTAGTCAATCAGAAATACATTTAACCATCTACTCTGTACAGACTATTTCTAAGTTTACTATTGAAGCCTTTTATAAGACCCATGATATCAATTTAAGACACTATTAAGAATAAAAAAGAAAAACGTCCTGCAAGTTTACCTTCTTACTCTTTCAGTGACCTTTGTGTTTCATGTTTAATAAATTAATTAATCTCACAAAGTTTTATTTCACTAAGTCTATCTGGTTTTTTGTTAGGCTCTGGAATTTTATTCCAATTATTTTTTAATACAAAAACACTCATTACTTACTAGCTGCTTATGCAAATCAGATTTTATCCGACTGTTTAGCAGTGGGTATTTTTTATTTTGTGAGAAAATATTATAAAAAGGAGAAAACTGTGCTGAGTAGGATTGATTGATCTGAGCTTTAAAAGTGATTAAGATTAAAATATGCTAAGGTAATATCATTTATTTATTAAGAGATTGAAGATCAATTTTTTGGCTTTTTACTTTTTACATAATCAGGACAAAAACTTTGGGATTATGAAAATATTTTGTTTTAGTTTTCAAATTTGATTTGCTTTATTTTTGATCAGCAATATTTCTTATTTAAAAACAGTAAATGTAATGATTTGGTGCATCCAGTTTATAGAATCTTACTTTTCCAGATGTGGCTTGTTTTATCTGGACATCATATTTCTCCTGTAAGGTTGTATTTTTTTTATTTGTTTTACTGGACTTTAAACCTCTTATTCCTAACAATTTTGGATGCAAATTGTGTCTTAGCTTCCTTTAGATGCCTAACTTGTGTGTGAAAATCAAACAGTCTGGGGATTGCAAATAAAAATTAATCGGTATTACATTTTCTTTATTTTATTATTATCATTTTTTAGTGTGGCTATTGTGTCAAAACTAAGGAGCAATTTATCTATTTGGAAGGTACATGATTGTCTATATTTTACTTCTTGGGTGAAATAAAATATATATTCTTAAATTTGTGAAACTATACAAAAAAAAGAAAACCAGGATATTTATATCTTTTTATAAATCAAATTTGAAACCAACCGTAATCCTTGAGACAATAAGTCTCCAGGTTCATCCTGACTTTCACCTCAGAAGGCTTGCAGTAGGACACACACTCTTCAGCTGCAGGAAAACAGGAGACAGAGAGAATGTAGAAAGATGAGAGGCCATCATTTCTTAGCACAGACATCAGCAGAAGTCTTTTAGCCTCATTACAATATGGCTACTCCCATGTGTCATCACAGTATCTAATGTATCAGTTGCGGCAGGTGTGGCTTTCTTCAAGCTGCCACTAGGAGGGACTGGTTCTCTACTTCATTACGTGTTAAAGGGAACCGGAGCAGATGAAGGAACGATAACTGGGGCAGTAAAACCCTGGAAGCAGTTCTGGTATCAGCCGCAGCATAAACCCTTTAGCTGGAAACTAAAGAACCAAAGCCTGCAGAAAGTGCTGCAACTAAAATACTGCAAAAAAGATCTAAAATTGAGTAAATATTTCTTAATATAAGTGCTTCTCATCCCCATTCCCCCCTCTTCTCCTGCTTATGCCATCAGGGTCCCGGTGGGGCCGCTGTCTATCTCTGGCAATCTATGGGCTAAAGAGAAAGTGTATTTAACTTACAGTTGAGTAGGTAAATAAGATGATCGACCAATTGAATTAATATTTTTAGATTTTATATAAATTATTAGATATTAGATATTTAAATGTAAATGGTCTTATTCTATTGGTAAAAGTGTCTCACTTACAGTACCTGCTCAAGTCATAAAAAATACAGTTATCTTAAGAAAAATGAATTAGATTTACATGTTTTGCTGTGCAGGTTTAATTTTGTGATTGATATATATATATA
>JAUZNJ010092257.1:0-22328 GCA_034780135.1 Jordanella pulchra | reverse complement strand
GTTCGAATTCTACCGGCATTTAAAAATATGTAAGCATTTGGGAGCGCGGGCGCTCCCATCGTCCGTAAAGGGTTAAATGTGTCTTCCTTTTGCGAACAGATTCTACAGAAGCCCTCCCAGATCAATGTAGTTCTATTTGAATTCTACACAGTATCAATCTGGCTTTTGCCATGTTACTCCTCAAGGAGTTATGCAGCACCTTCTGCACCCCAACCCCCATAAATTTGAAAGTATATGATGGTGACTAAGCAAAAACCAGTGCAAAATCTATTAATCCAAATAATGTTAAAGGATTTTTATCTGTAACTAAAGTAAAAAAAGTGATACCTAAACAAGAATCTCCACAGGTCCAGTGAAAACTAGAGAGGCAAACTCACTGAACCTAAAGCAGGCCAGGTTATTTCAGTTTGACTCCACCAGACTTTTTCCACCGTACTGAATTAGCTTGTTTGACAACCTTGTCAGGTGGTCCACTGCCTCAAAAAATAAGAAAAAAGGAGAGAGCTTTTTCCTTTATTTTTACCTGTTCTCCCAATTCTTTACTTATTTAACCACCCAGATTCCGTGCAGGTGCTTAAACTTTATGTTTGTGTGTGTGTGGTCTGTAGACAGTGGTTATTCGACCACCTGATAAGCAAGACATAGAAGCAGTGACAGCTTCATCCATCAACATGTCTGTGTGACAGACACCTCTCGGTAGAAAGGTCACCGTTGACATTCTGCTCTCCAAGAGTGTGTGTGTGGTCACTCATAAACAAACCTCTGTTGGATCTTAATTCTACTTGGAAAGGCTGAGATGGCTGCAGCATTCATGTCTATTTTTTTTTTCTTCTCTAAATTTCAGATAATTATGCCTGATTTCGCTGGGTTTTTCCACTTCTTATCATTTACAAGGTAGAGTTTAGACCCTTCAGCTTTGAAGAGGGAAAAAGAGAAAACCAGTCAACATCTTGAAATGTTTTATTTAGTAACTTGGAAATCTTAGAAGACATCTTCCATATCTATTCCTTTTTACAGACGTACACATATAACAATGCTGTTATGTGAGCAAAAGGAAGAAAGACCGCTCTCCCTCACTGTCCCGGAGGACCAAAATAGCTCCCAAACACAAAACAGGGTAGTCCTTGGCTACACAAACGAGTAAAGAAAATAAAGGGAGTAAATGAATTGCACTGAATTGACCTCTTGATTTTTAAGAACTTTTTTAATTTGCATCTTTCTATCTTAAAAATGACTTAGTTGTTAAATGTCACTTGCCATCAAACAATCTCCTGCAAGTGAGGCTATATAGGAAATACTTTACATCACTAGCAGGTGCCATAGTAAGCAAACAAACAACTTATCCAATAAGCAATACAATAACATATTTCTTTGCTGTTATATCTGTAATCATCACTGTATATTAGGTTGTCAACTATGAATAACGGTGGTACAAAAGGATACTTATTATTCTGTGTATTCTGAGGTGTAATGGAGAGAAATATAAAATAACATAGGAAGGTGATTTGGATTGTCTTCTAAGGCTTAAAGACCGTAGCTGTAATAATAGATTCTTCTCTGTAAATCAGAAAAAAACAAGACTGGGCTTGTATTGTCTTATTTGGCCCTTGTGCCCAGAAGGTATAAAAGATGCCCTTTTTGTATTTTCCTAAATCTAATAAAGGTTACAAGATCTCAAACTAAATATAAAAAAAATATGTCTAGGTCATAATTTCAGATAAATTATGTATTATTAGACTCAAAATAACAAAAAAGCAGCCCAGAGCAATTGCTTAAATAGCTTTTTAGTTAAGTGGATCTCTAACTGGTCAACCTTTATTTATATAGTGATGCCAAGGGTGTGGGATTTTTTTATTTTTTTTTATATTTCACGTTTCTATTGCATTTGAAATTGTTGATTGCGGCACCATCAAATTAATATCCTGTGGCAAGGTACACAACCAAAGGCCCAGGCGGGATTTGATCCCACAGTCACTAGCATTTGTGACTTTCACCTGGGAGTCTGTGGAATCAAATCCTGCCTCGGCCCGATGTTGTGTACCTTGCTCGCATTTGGTGTTGCTGGCAGGATCCATGTGCAATTCGGGTAAACGGTCCCTGGATACGGCGGTCTGTGTGGAGCACAAGGACGTGCTTGTGGAAAGAGGGAGAGAGATGTGACTGTACTCCTGCAACTCTGACTCTGACTGATCATGCATCCCAGCTATGTGGCCACAGGGATATCCCTTTGGCTGACTGGTTACTGGCGTGACTTTCACCCACAACATCACAGCTGCTTCTTTTCCATTGAAACGCAGTTTGTAATTTCTACATATTAATACCCATTTAAGCACAAAGCAAAAAAAGCAACATTTAAAAACACTTGCTTTAATGATGTTTCATTTGTGGTTTGTAATTTAACAAAAATATATATAATGAGTTCATGTAAAGAGGGTCGTTATGTATAAACAATTTGCCTGTTTTTCTTTTTTTTTTTAGGTTTATCACAGTGTCTAGAACATTTTAATGACTAATCCATGACTTTCTGTTCCCTTCTTTTTAAAATAGCATCAAGTCAAATAGAGCCTGCACTCTTTAGAAATAGAAAAACAGCAGTAGGTGAACATCAAGGGTAACAAGAGGGTGAAACTGTTTATTTATACCATGTGAGAAATTGCAACAAGAAAATGACCACTTTTATAAACTTGCTCATGTCTACCGTTTGCTAACAATGTGTTAAAAAAAACCCTTTAGTTTTATTGCTGTTTTTTTTTTATAATGAAGCGGTTAAGGTTCACAGGAAACACAGAAAGATGATGCTAATTTTGTAAATCATCCATCATGGTGTAAAATGTGCCTTAAATCATTTTGTGACTGAATTGTATTGTAGGAAATTAAAAAAGGAAGGATACAAAGATTATAGTCATTGGTAATTCCGTGTGCCACACATTACTCAATCATAGGAACCCAACTTCATTAACATTTAAATGCAACCAAAGTAGTAAGATTGAACAAACACCGTTAGGTCTAAGAGCAGCTTTGTTATATAATTTTGCAAAGGATATAACTTGCGCTGCTATGGAGGTGCAGCTTTGTTATATCCTCTGCAAAATTACATATTGGGAAACTCTGTATTTATATAACAGACGATAGAAACTATTAACTTTAAACCCTGCAGCTTAACAAATTAACAAATTAGAGGCCTGAACTCACCGGACACGATTTAGTCTCCAATCTGATGTAAAATCAGATCATATGAGGTTTACGCTTCATGAAAAAATTAAATGGGTTTGTCAGACCACACAGCATTCTCTACTGCTCTTGCGCAGTTCCGACCAACGTAGACCTGGTCTATTTTGGTCAGACCTACACAACGATTCAGTGGCAGTGTGCTGATTCAGACAAGAGAAACACTGAGGCAAAGTAAAACACACTCTATTTAGCAAAGCAAACCAGCCAGGCTCACACCATTTGAAAAACAAAGGTGCATAAATAGCAAGCAGGGCAGACTTGGATATAGATCATCAATTAAAAAATTCAATAAACTGTGTACTTTACTCTTTGTAGAAGCTCAGAAGAACGGTAACAGAATAAGTGCAACAGCAATCCTCTTTTAGCTTTAAAAAAAACTAATTTTGTGCAGCAACAAGGATGCTTTGGACAGACATTGTGAGATATACATTGTCCCTTTTGTATAAAATTGAAAAAATAACTTTTACAAATTTAAAAAAAAAAAATTTCTGAGAATCTCTGGCTACACCCACTCCTCTACAAAGACCTGCCACGGTCTTTGTAGAGGCTGTATTTTCTTTCCTTAAAACTGAGTTTCCATTATATCTGTATCAAAATCTTTTTTTATTTAAAGTGCACAGCTAACAAGTATCATCATTGCATGATGATTGTATTTTGAATGATAGCTGGCTCTGTGACATATAGTGTAACTGCTTTCTTTACATTTAAGGATATTATTGATTATTCTTTTTAACTTTTCATGATTTGAGATTGTATCAACTTGTGGGACACTGAACAAATCCAGACATCTGGTCACCCTTCGGTAGTGGGAGTCTTTACAGCGCTAGTGTGACAGAGAAAAAAAATTTTTGGGGGGGCTTGCAGAGTCAGGCACAAGCAATGTGACCAGCCTTTACATCATGAAAACAGTCCAATGACTTTTTGTGCTATTGGCCACCCCCCTCACATGCCACAACAAAGTTATGGTGGAATGAAAGACAAGAAAAGATTCCCACACATTTCTCAATTCACCGTGGGTGCTATTTGAAATTGTAGCAGTTGTGCTAACAGGATTAAAACAGCTTAATTACCTGCATGAACTCGGTGTCACAACAGCTCCCAAAGTGTGAGCTGGTGACCTGTACTAATGGAGCGAATCAACGGCTAAATCCTAACAATTGACTTAGATGTGTTTGTACAACACCAGCATGCACCTGTTCCTTTAACTTCACTATTTAGATCTTGTCTAAACCTCTTCAGTGCCTGTGCAACTCTCCCACGCCCTGAGTTTTAAAACTCTTATCTTACCTTTTAGCCTCATGGGTTAGCGTTTTTTTTCCCCCTGCAGCTTGGGACAAACGGATTCATGTAATTTAGACATACCTTAAATATTTCAATGAACACATCTTTTCTCTGTTTGATGCCATTCAGTGAGCCATTTTCATGGTTTTTAACATTTTACCACTCAGTTTCCCCCAATGTTTTTAACTCTTTCCTACCCGTTTTCTCTCAGAGTCAGCCCTTTCAGTCCAAACTGCATTCCAGGCAAGCTTGGCTTTATTGTTTTGAATGACATCACAGACGGGAAGCCATGACAGGCTGGACAGGAGGAATGTGGCGCAAGAGAGAAACACAAACCATTATAGATTGGAGAAAAGAATAAGAGAAAGAAAGAATAGTTGACGGAGAGACTTGGCCAGAGAGGGAATGAGAATATTTGGGAAAAAATAAAAAAACAGAGAGGGAAAGAATTCCATTCAACAGGGAGTGAATGGAATTCACACGAGTCTCTCCAAGCAGCACACACACACTTTCTCACCTACCATCACTTCAACCCTCCTCCCCATCAGCTCTCTCCCCTGCGGCCTCTCTCTCATCCCTCCGTCTTGGCCCTCCTTTCCTGTTTTCAGTCCTTTCATTAATCTCCTTTAGAGACATCAGACAACAGCACCTTCTCACAAATACAGTTCTCGAGAGAGAACGTTTTCTTTTTGCAAAAGCAACATTTAGCCCAAGATCTAAGCAGCTGAACACTTTTTGGACAACTTCTCACAACAAAGGCCTTGCTTTAATCTTGCATCAGTTATTAGGTGTATTTAAGAAACATGAATTAAGAAGTGAACCAAATACGAGGAAAGCATAGAAAACATAAAACAACATTAAGCTCAATAAACTAATTAATTATTCACTAACGCATCAAGGACCATAGCCTTGGATGGCACCTCGAAATGTTCCTATTTGTAATAGGAACTATTCCAGTAACTTAATTTTTAAGATTTCCTCTGCCACGATAAATATTTAGTAATCAGATCATTTCATTGTAGGGGTGGTGTTTTTGTTTTATTTTCGCTCCATTTCCCTTTTTGCCCAAGTTACCTTTCAAAATTGTGGCCAAAATTTCGAGGTTTCTTAATTCCAATAACAATATATTATTGCACAGGGTCTTTAAAGATTGTAGGGTATACTATTGGATGGTTTTATTGGAAAATAAATAGCTTCTGTCCCTAAACCCTTCATCTTAGTCTAGGCTAATAGTAATTGCAGTGGACTTTGCACTAATCAGAAATTCATGCATCTTTTTAAGTTTTGTTGTCAAATTCCTGGCAGTCCCCATTAATAGTCTACATCTACTCTGTAAAAAAATTTGTTTACACTTTTATATCCACTGTTAGAATTTGAAAATGCCTTGGATCCTAAACCGAGTCAAATTAATGTTATGATTTTTAATCTTTGAGCAAATAATATCAGTAAAGGTTATTTGTCCTCTTATATAAAAAAATAGAAACAAGAGGAGAAAAGTAGAATGTAATTTTTTAATTTCACTCTAATTTGTTTGTGGTCTTACATGATTGTAAAATATGATGTTTTCTTTTCATACACAGCTGTAAAACTAAAAAAATAACAATCCATCAGCTTCCCTTTTCCCAATTACAAAATATTTATCTTTTCTTCCATTAAAATAGATTAAAAGGGTTCAAAGAAAGACAAAAAATAAATTAATAAATTAATAACTACATTTTAATTCCTCCACCTTCTAATACATGCTACAAAGTTACTGAAGCTACAGAAACCTTTTGGGTTTTTCAAAATGCAAACATGCACTTCACTTGCAAACATTCACATTCACTTACAAAATTAGGTTTTGTATGCCTATTAAGTCTGTTACAGAGGTACAGCAGCTTTTACAAGAGGTATGGACTGTGTGAAGACATATGAGTGAATCATAGGAAATCTAATAAATACTTCAAGAAAAAGTGCAACGTGGATAGTTGGCATCCAAAAGTAATTTCTATCTATTTATATAGTGCCTTCACCGCAAAAAACTTTGTTACAAAGCACTTCATGTTATTAAAAAGGAAGGATAACGTTACAGGAGTAAAGTTTTCACACGTTAATAAAATACTGTGAACATTGAAGGCCAACAAAATAAAATGATTTAAGGATCTTTTAAAGATGAATAATGCTTTAATCTTTTGAAAAGCATTTTTTTGTGAATCAGCAACTTTCTTGCATCACTCTCATGAGGAGTCATTTGAAAACAGCTGCAGTAATTAGTGAGAAGAGCTGCATGATATGGTGGCCTTCTACAGAGATCACAAGCTGCACACCAGGAAAATCGGATAGACGAAGGATATGGGGACTTTGACAATGGCTAACACAGTATGAAATTTATTCTTGTGACCAGAGAATCACACAAGGCAGATTGATTTTTCTCGGATTTCTCAGTAGAGCCACATCAAGGAAAAGTCTGACATTGTGACGGAAGTTAAAGGAGAAACTTAACCCACCAAGAAAGATAAAAAGAGACCGTCAGACAAGTGAAACTGGAGCCTGAGGTAGAAAACTGAATTATAGGGAGAAACCTAAGTTGGAATAAATAATGATCCGTCATCATTTAAATTCTTAGAAAAACGTTTGCTGAGCAAGTACAAATTCACAGGCAAAACACTAGCTCCTTGCATGAAATTGAACGGTCGGGAAAATGGCTCATGCAGAGCATAGAGACAGTAGCACCAGCAAACAATATTCCCCCTTTGTGTTTCTTTGTTTTTATGTTTGTATCATCCAAGACAATGAAGCCATTATGTTTTATTTACTCTGAAAAAAAAGCAAAAAAAAAATTATCAACCTACTTCAGTTGTTTGGAGTATAGAACAGTACATGTTGCTGCATACAGCTGGTCTACTAACTCTTTGAATGCAGCAACCAAAAGAAAGAATACAAAACTTTTCCCTTGATTTCAAAAGGATCAGATGAAATCATATTTTCTGTCACAACAAACACAGACAGGAGTAGGAAACTAAGGATGGGCTACCTATCACTCTTAGTAGAATAACACTGTTTTTAAACTACAATTAATTGCTTGCAAGTAATTTCTATAGACATGACACAGGACGGTAGCCTGCTTAGATATATAGCTAAAGCAACACTGCTTTTCTTTGGATCTGCAGATTGAGAAGTCATCAAATAACTTGCAAAGACAAAGCCAAATTCACCCATCTAGATTAAATGCTACATCAGAAAACAAGAAACATATCCGGTTAACGATCAGGTAACTGTTTTGTTGCCGTTAGTACATTTTGGAGTCTGGGAGCTTAGCTGATAGCTCCAACTAAAATAAAAAGATATAGACTCAGGCATATTTTACCAGACCAATAATGCTTATATATAGGGAACGTGCTCCGCATCCTGATTACTCAACACCAATGAGCAAATTCTTTAGCAAGTTCCACTCCTGTTGTACCTTTGGATTGATCCCTGTCTCACTTTTTCTTTTTGGCCCCCCAAGGGAAAAGTATTCCTCTTTTTGCTTTCATCTTTTTGCAGTCATTACAAACATTGACCCGTAGTTGAGAAAAGTAGAAGCATGTAAAGTAGGGCTGGATGAAATGCCCCAAATTTATATCATGATATATTTCTTAATTTTGCTCAAGACGATATAATTTCAATATCGAAGTAGGAAAAGTAAAAGCCTTAGAAAGATAGCCAAGAATACCTACAACAGATAACGATACAAACTTAGGACAAAATATTTTGAAATCTTTATAAAAATCCTCCAACATTACATAAATAAATATTAGCTTTGAAAAACAAAAACATATACAACTACACAAAACCATGTTTATAAACTGATTTATATTAATATATATTGAAAATGTGTGTAAAAGTCATTTCACCAATATTGAATTAAACATTATCGCGACATACATTGATATTAAAATATTGTCCAGCTCTAATGTAAAGTAAACTCCTGTGTTGGAAGCTCAAAATGTGATGCGTTGCTCTAGGTCACATGACCCATTCACTGATGGATCCAGCCCTCTCAGTTTACTTAGATGAGTTGGTGAGAAAGGTAGTCCATACAGAACATCAATATGAACTATAAATTAACCAGAAAAATCATTTAATATTTCTCAAATCACGCTAAAAATTGGGTCAAAATCAGTACAGTTTTAATTTAAGCTTGTTGTCCTTGTTTTACTCTAAAAATAAAACTGGTACCATATTTACAGCGTTGATGCAACAACGGTGCTTATGGTTATGTATCAAAGTCATTATACTTATGAATTCAATGTAAAAATTATGAATATTTCCATCATACATTTTTGTATTAAGTTTCTACACCATAACCACTGAACCTTGCATGGACATTCTGTTTACAATATAAAACACACGAGATGATGAGCTGCAGAGACAGCACTCTCATAGGATGAAGAGCTTGTCTTTTTTTCTTTTAGTTTATGGCTTGAAATATTAAATATTTGGTTTACAATAACGTTAAGTGGCCTAGGCCTGAGTTATGGTGCCATAGAGGCTTCTCTGTTTGTTTTCTTGTTTATGGTTTTGAAATATCAATCCCATGTTGTAGACTAATAAGACTAAGTGGTCTGGGTGAATGAATTATGGTCAGAGCACGGGTCTTTCTTTTTCTTTTTTTTCCTAAATAGAACACACTCACGTGTGCTCACACTGATGTTTTATCAGAGGTTGTTTCTGAAATGGACTGTCTAAATGTGTCTTCTTATGCCTGCTGTAGAGGAAAAATCAAAAGATGTAGCTTTAAAGGAAAGTTGCATTTAATTTTACGGAATGAGCAGAGTGCATTTAATGCTGTAGTAGACAGCTGGGTTAAAACACAAGCATTACCAGCTATTAAGTAATTCAAAAATACCCTAAAGACTGTACGACTAAAGGTCTGTTTCAGTATATCTTTTGAAATCGTTTTTTTTTTTTTTTTTTTTAGAATCAATTACACTGTTCCCTTTTCTGTTGTTGGGGGTCCAAAAAAGCCTCTTTGAATTCTTCTTGGTGCTCAAATGATAAGTTCAGAATGTTCTTTTATAGATGAGAGCTTTTCCTCTCAAATACCATCTCTGTAAAAGTTTCTGGAGGCTCTTTGCGTGAGCCATTTTCCTTTCAAAAGCATTTTCTTTGCATTTTTCCCGCAACAAGTTCCCTATGCTTTTGAATGAGGCATAAAGAAGTCTTGCCCATCACAGTTTTAAATAAAGCATATCGAATATTAGTGCCTATAAGGTTTCCAATACTGAAGCAAACATAATTTTAGGTGATTCATTTAAAAAGCAGTTTGCTTGTCATAAGATACAGAAGGAGCAGGTGAGTGCTTCAAAATGCTGCCTGCAAATAAAACAACTGGTAAATATTCTGGTTGAGTTCAGTTCAGGCATTCAGGATAAATGTCAGTTTATAATAGATCTATTCTGCAGTTGAAGAATAAATATCCTAAAAAGATCCTGCCTCAGGCAAGAAGAGAACATGCAAATTTTAGCAGAACAGTACGCATAGGATAAATGTAAACTAAAGATTGTTATGAGTTATAGCCACAGCACAAAGAAACATCCAAACTCAGTGCTAACTTCTGCACAAATTTGCATATATAAAATATGCAATTCTCTGTGATTATGATGTCCTTTGTAAGTTTTATGGAATTAAGCAAACAATTAAACAAAGTTTGTAAATTTTGTAAGTGAAAAAAAACTGCATCGGCTGAAATATAAACACAAGGCTTGGCTTATAATCTGTTGAGGCTAAAATCATTTTGTTTTTATCAGTTTTGTATAAATACATTTTGTCTCAATGTGTGGTTCATCTCTTAAGAGTAGATTGCAGGAAATACTGTCTGTGTGATAATTAATTGGATTAAGAGATTAGAGTGAAGATTCTGTTTTTGCTCGCTCGATCCCTGTTGTATGCAAGACTAATTTGGGAGAAATGAGAAAAAGAAACATCATCCAATAACAGAGCCAGACAATTCACTAAGAGGATACAAGAAGAGGTCTTTTAGTTGTAAAAATCATATAGAAATCTACAGAGAACTGAATCATGTGAACCTATCTATTCAGTCCAAATTTGTTTTTTACTTAATCAGAAATTATCTAAATTGGGGGAACATTTTTAGGGTTTACCCTAAAGGAAGTAATATTCTGTATGGGAGGTTGTGCTTAACATCTAAACCCCTAAAAGAATAAAAGAAGTTGTAGGAAAAATGATTATATTTCTCAAAGGACATGTTGTATATTTTATCAGTTTAATAATACATGCAGGTTTATTTAGCTATGGATAATAAAGGCTTTTCTTTTGTTTTCTCTGACCTTCCATTACACTGTTAGTTACAGTTTTGGATAATTTAGAGGCAAGAGTCTCACTGACTTAACTTTAAATGAAAAAAATAATACCAAGGACAGGGTTTAGGTTTCACATCTGGTGGGAACTCCAGGGGATCACACACCCGTTTGATTGAAGTGAAGCCCAGATCATTCTTCTGAGATAGACCCAGGAAAGTTCCTAGTTATTGAACCTGGATTTGACACCAGTCACACTTCACCAAATAGAACGGATGCACTGTGAAAGCAGCAACAGTTCCGCGAATAAGAAAAATAAATAAAAAATCTTCAGAGACCAAGCAAGAGACAGACAGCCTCAGTTTTCCACTCAGTACTGACCAAGCACTGTCGGTGGTTTCATATGCAAATACAACATCATTAATTTAAACTAATCTCTTTTCCCTCCTTTGCTGCATGCCTCAAGCCACATCCTGCAGGATGTGTCCTCCGGTATTATAATCATGGAAACTGTGCAGTATTTCCATATTTTTTGTTTTTGTGTGTTCGGTAATGATGTGCTCTACTTTACCACTTTGGAAGCACCAACACAACAGTGTCTAAAGTATATCCTGAATGTGGAACATAATGAGGTTTATGGCTTCATTTCCCATCCAGCTAAACACTACCTGCTACTATTAACCATGGCTGAGGTTGACTTTCCATCAATCATGTAAAAACACAGTATCAAACCGGACAAGGCCAAGGACTGACCCTTTCAAGACCACAGGTCAGCAAATCACATGTCATAACAAGGCAGGCTCCTGTCTCGCTTCATCCTGAATAGTTGAGGCCAGCTCGTGTTTGCTGTTTTAGTCTAAAGAAATTATGGGTTAGCACAGTGAGAAAAATGTATATCAGTGACTGATTCACTTTTTATATTTTCAAACTTTAGTAAACAAGGGGTTTGCTATAATAAATACAGCCTGGGATTTGGGGAATGTCCTGTCAAGTCATCTGCTATGAATTGAAGCTACATAAATAAACTGAACTGAATTAGACTGAATTGTAGCAAAAAGAATCCAAAATGACACATCAAACCTCATTTTGTTTGATTTCAGAAACTAAATGTTGAAAAACATTATGAACTATAGAGAAACAATTTCTCACAGAACATATAGAGGTTACAAGATTATACCCTGTGTAAGGTTCAAAGCACAGTGTTCCACATAACTGTTAAATCCTTTTAAACACCACAATCTTTGACATATACTAGCAATGTATTGGTAGCATATATATATAGATATATATCTATATAGATATAGATATATATCTATATATATATATACGCAGATCTAGCCAGTTAAAGCAGGTGCTTCATTGAAGTCCTCAAAGGTTAGTGGGTGGCCTCTCACAGGCTATCTTAACTAATACTAACTGACCTATAACCTCTATTTATTGAGGTCTAAAAATGACCAGCCTAGTCAAAACATGTTATGTCCAGCTGGGAGAGTAATAAATGCTTGGTGTAAATGCAGCCTAAACACCATGTAAATGTACGGGCCTAATAAAGTCCGTCTATGGAGTCAATGTTGAGTGATATCTAAAGGTGTTTTCTCAATTTTTACATCTCATTTATTGCGCCTGCAATTATCAATGCAAGAAAATCACTTTACTTTGAAAAGGAAATTTCACAGTCTCTACATAACTGCCAATACCAGTTCCTGGTTTTCTTTGATATTCTGATTTGCAAATTCAAACTTTTCTAATTTTCTAACAACAGTTTATCTTAACATGACTTATTTTTAAACGCCTTCTATAGTTAAATAAAGCAACTTTTTGTTGACTGACTGTTCGCAGATTTAAATGGCTTTATTTCAAAAAACGGAAACAAATACATATCAAAAAATGGGCTCTCAGTCAAAACATAAGAAAATGTTTAGCCCAAACATAACACAGACTCCTCTGTAAAGCATTAAGCATGGCGGCTAAAAAGGAAAGAGTGCATTAAGAGAGCAGACATCAGTAATGATTCACTTTGAAATTCATTCATTGTGGCATTAGTAATAATACACTTGTTCCTCATTATAAACACATTAGTGTTCTTCTGGCAGGTTGAGCCGCTGTTCTGGGTCTGCTTTCCATTATGCTGAAATGGTACTAAAAGGGTAGAGCCTCTTGTTTCAGGCCCATTTAAATATTGCATATTCAAGCAGAGCTGATGCACAGTTGTTGGAAAAGTTGAAGCAGATTTCAGATGACATTGAAAAAACAACAACTTTAAAACTGAAAACTCAAACTAAGCCTCCTGGATTACATTAGCAAGAATGGGAAATGTCACTAATTAAAAAGACGTGGTAAGTCTCCTGTGAGTAATGACAGGGAACTCTGGAGATACTGTAATGTTATGTAATTTAGATCTTCTCTGTTTTTATCTTCTGTTCTTGATCATCTTACCCTGTGGCAGTCCTTTGTAAACAAATGGGTATAACTGAATTTAGTCCTTCTTGCAGAACAGCAGAGGCAAACGTCTTTGAAATCTTCCAGTCGAGTCAAACACAAACTTTTTACATAAAAATCACAATCAGTTTATTTTATTCTGAATGAAAAATTAAAGTTTAATTTACCAGCAGTGTTTTCAAGAAATAAGACAAATACACTGCTCAAAGTTTCATCTTTGGTGTGTTTATCACAGCTGTAAAACAAAGCTGGTTTGGATGATAAATTAAATTAAAAAACAAACAAAAACTGTTATTTGACGTTAAAGTGTCACATTATCTGTAAAAGAGGGAGTGGCAGTTAAAAAAAAATGTAATTTGATTTGGAAAATAATAAAAAAAATTCTACCAAATAAAATGTAAAAAAAATTGACCATTTTAACTGTGAGCATCACAAGCTGTAAATGCATTAAGTGCTTTTTAGATATTTAGTAATAAAAATGAAAACTTTTGTAACTTTAAGAATAAAAAAAATCTAAGATATTAACATTTAATTGTCAATTGACAATTCTTGTTTTTGTAGAAACTTAAGAAAACAAACGTTGATTAATTTTTCTGTTTGTTTGTTTTAAAAGAGAGATCAAAATATGTTTTGGAAAGGGCTTTTCAAAACCGTTCATCAGGCTGCAACATCTTTGTTCACTTTGTGGCACAACAAAATTGAAAAAAAAAGAGAACTTGTTTGTCTGACTGTGCCCATTGTGTATCAAAGGGCAGGCTCTGGTGTTAGCTGGATGTGGATGGAATGTGACACAGCTAACCGGTTTGTGGTGCAGCACAAAATACAGCCAATGTCACCCAACAAAGACATTTTGTATTCCATCTCCAGATACAAAAATCCCACCGAATAGACATTGATCAATTACGACTATATAAGACAGACTTCGGGGAGATCACAAACAGATAGAAAAGAAAAAAAAAATGAAACATCTGAAGAATGCAGCAGGGTTGTTGCTCAGAGCGAAGCTACTGTTGATTGTGCGGTCACTTTGAAGGGCAATTTCATCTGGCTGACGGAAATGTGTGTGAGGGAAGTGTGTATTTTTTCAGCATCGGGGGGTCAGTCACCTGGAGTGTAAGGGAATTTTCTATCCAAATATTCCTGTGTAATTGAAGAACTCTGGGTACAGAGCTGATTGTGTTCATGTCAGTGTGCTCAGCAGTGTGTGCATTCATCTAGTTGAATTATTTTGCAAGTTATAGTCTTTAGATGGATTGTGTGAGAGCATATGTGTATGTGAGTGTCGGGTTGGCATTAGGCCAAGGTGAATAGAAGCCTTGTTAGTGTTTTAAATGCCTTCTTGGATCTGACAGGACATGTGGAGGCATATATGCATGCCAGTAAGGTGTGTATGTATGGCAGTGTCTTTGCATTAACTGCAAAAAGACTGAAGGAGGTACTCTGTCAAAGTCCCATTCCTCTGTTAGCATAATATGTGTATGTGGGATACTATCCTCTAGAAATAGTCATGATATTCTACTTTTATGTTAAGAAGGGTGGTTTTCATATTTTAATCTTGATATTCTGATAAATTAGTAGCTATTATGTAATATTGGCAAAAGAAAATAAGCTGGTTTTAGGTTTTATTGGTATATTGGAGTGAAACCTTTTTGGAAAGGAATTTTCCTTGTATGTTTTTTTTTATATCCATTTAATTTTCTTTGAGTTGTTCTGCCCAAAGATGAGACATTAACCAGAGAAGCCTTTTAAAACAAATTAAATGTCAAGAAAGAGGCAAGGATTCTTTAATTGTATACATTCGTCCAAGTAATTTTAAAATGTTTGTGTCCTTTACAATTACCTTGGCCTTCCTACTCCTATTACCATCCATTTCATCAAAACATGTCTACGTGGGAAGAAAAAAAATCAAATGTTATTGCAATGAAGCAATTTCAATTTAAATCAGATTAGAAATTGGGTATGACCATCTTTACTGAAGGATGTCAAAGGACTATTTGTCATCCAAGACTCTTTGCAGTCTAAACTCTTCATAATTTAAATAAATGGAGTTCATTTTTGGTAAGGTTTGTAGCACTTTTGCATTGCAACAGGAATGTTCTGGGTTCAATTCTTGAGGTCTTTCTGCATGGACTTTGCATGTTCTCTCCATGCATGTGTGGGTTCTCTCTAGTTACTTGGGCTTCCTCTCACAGTCTAAACACAAGACTGTTAGGATTAATGGTATCTTTAATTTGTCCCTCGGTGTGACTCTTAGTGTGAATGGTTGTATGTCTTAGTTTGTCTCTGTGTTGCCCTTGAACAGATTGGCGACCTATCCAGGTTGTACCCTGCCGCTCATCTATAGACTGCTGAAGATTCAATAAAAAAATAAAAGGAAAATTTAATTAATCCCAAATGGAAATTAAATGTTGGCCTAAACCAGAAGAAATGAAGCAGATCTTTTGTGGGAAATGAAATTCTGTTACCTATTTAAAGAATGTGTGGCACCGGTATTACTCTGACGGAATAAGCAGGAAAAGATGTATGGAAGTTTATTTTGGACATTTCAACAAAGCACCTTTCAAGATATACTGTGTTAAACAGGGGCCATTTTATTGAGGCTTAAATCTTTACTGCATTTTGAAGGGTTAAGTTTGCCTACAATAAAAGTAAAAGGTGTGCCTAGACTTTTAATAAGCCTTTTTCTATCAATGAACACAAAAGGACAGGAACTTTAGAAGCTTATGTGGTAAATTCTATAATGTATTACATGTCATGTCATCATGTCATTAGCACTTTGGTATTCTTATGGATGTAAGGTGCATTATAAATAAAATGTATTATTATTGTTGTCATACTTTTGTGCCTTTTTCCAACATTAACAGCATTGGAAGATGTAACACTATCATAAAATAACCTTCCTTGGTCCTCTTCCTACCAAATTACAACCCAGCATGCGTCATTTGATTCCTACTTGATTTTTGGGGGTTGTTGAAAAATTGTATCGCAGCTCTCACATGTCATTTGCATATGTACACCAATGCCACAGAAATACAGTAAATGTGAGACAAAAATGGCAGCAATAACCCAATATTAGGATTTTCTAATCAATTAGTATGCTAGCAGACATTATAATTACCTGAGTCAGTTAATCCTTTAATATAAAAGAATATAGAAATAAAATGAAATGTCTCATAAATGTTTTAAGTTATGATTGATCAGAACAATGTAGATTCCCAAACAAAGTTTCAAGTAAATTCTAACCACTAACAGTGGTGCAGTATCAAAAGTGACACACATTCTTAAAAGAAGTAACTGAACTTCATATCCTACAAGAATTGGCTTAATTTCCTCTGGTTTAGACAAACATGACACATTTATCATTATGCCAGCTGACATGACAAAAGAGGAAACAATGTGACAGCAAATTTATTATTTGCTGATGGGTTACGACTCAATGAGTTGTTTGTGTTTGCACTAAAATGCAGCAGTCACTGTTTAATAGATTATTTTATATTTTCAGTTGTTGTTTGCCAACTTTGAATTCTCTTATATAATTTAGAGAGCTTGTTTGGTTTCAAGATCAGGCACAAAGGGGTTTTCTCACAATGTAAGAGATGGGAGAGGAAAGGTGGCTGTGAAATAAGGCGTTTTACAATTTTAATCCAGCATTCAAAATGTGTCAACAATGTAAACATCCCTCTTGATATATTATTAACCACCACAATGAACAGGGTTATTGTCATTAACTTTAGATAACATAGACCACTATTTTAACAGTGGGATTAGCAAAAACTTACCAAGATTTTTAAATTATATTTGATACAGGATAGAAAACAAAGGCTCAAGAAGTAAACAGGGGAAATTTGGCAAGACATGTTCAGTGTTCTAGTTTTAACTGCCTCAAACAGTTCAACAAACCTGTAGTAGACAACTCTTACCAGAAAAAAACAAAACGCAAAACAAAGGTATGTCTTTGTTAAACAGACATTTCACAAGTGAACAAACTCCACAGTGGAGAGAGTTATTACTAATGTGACCTGATAGCTTTTATGTCTGGTACATTCAGTGATTAGAAACATTTTTTTTTTTCATATTTTAAATAGCTAGCCAATGGTCAAAGCCTGTCAAGAGGGAAATTGGCCCATTCCAGTTGCTGGCTGACCAGTGCTTCTGAAGGAGCCAGAGGTCCTGTGCATGTTTAGCTTAATCTTAGGTTGCTTTTCAGATCTAGGGATGCTATTCAAAGACATTACGTTAACAAACATTTTCCTGTGTCTGGCTCTTTTCAGGAAGGCACATCTATATATTTAAATATAAATGGAACAGTATTTTTTAGAATTGCTATTCTGAAGTTTTATTTGTGATCCTGCATTATTTCTGAGAGAAAATGCAAAGCGTTAAATGAAATCTAGGAAGATCTGGCAATGACACACAAAAAAGAACTTTGGGAAAAAAGAAAAGGCTTAAGCTAGAAAAGAGAGAAGAGACAGTAGTCAGTGGAGGAAAGTAATGAGCAGAGAATGTTTGAAGACACTGCAGTGGAATGGAGAAAACATTGGACAGTGGACATGTAAGTTAGCAAATCCCCAGGAAAAATGGAAAGAGACCAGTAGAAATTCACTGATAAAAGAAGGAAAAAGACACGGATAGCTTTGAAAATGTGAGAAAAGTGATTTAGAAGAACGGGCAGTGGAAGCTCAGTGTGAATAAAGCAGTAGGACAGATATGAGAAAAAGGGAGCATGGGAAAGAAGCAAAGAGTGTCTGAGAAAAAAAGGCAGTGTGTTTGGGAGAGCTTTGGTGATGAAATCATGAATGACCCCCCACTGTGGATCCTTCTTTGAGGGAAACGTCCATGCTCACATGCACACATGAAAACAGATTTGAAGACAAACAAATACAAAGAAACAGAATGCAGGCTGGTCAAACTGACTCACATTCACACACACACCAAGACCTTAAACACCAAATCCTATCTAAACTGCCATCCAAAGCTCCCACACTGTTTTCCTGGCTTTCCCCTCATTCCCTTTCACATTTTTCTCCTTTCCATGCTCGTTACGCTAAACGTAAGGTGACAGTCCGTAGGCTGAGAAGGACAGACCAATAGAGAGGGAGAGATGAGAAGAGAGACAGACAAACCAGAGGGCAGGCAACCTCTCGACAAGAATAGACAACATGGGATAAAGAACAAAAAGGTTTTAAATTGACAAATACTTCAGCAGCCTGATTATTCTAATTTTCAGTTGCACCTTTGTCTGGAGTATTTTATAAACCTAGTAACATAAGACCCATAGCAACAATATAAACACTTACTTCTCACAAAGCAAAAGTTGATTTATAGGTCTAATGCAACAAATAAATATTAGTGTCATTTAGTCCTACAGAATACAAAGACAGCAAAGTTTACACCAGTAACCAGTAGTAGTAGTATACCCCACAGAATAACAGAATAACAATAGGTATTTATTCAGAGCAGACTTCCCAAAAACGTCACATTCCATGTGATCAATATAAAGGAAGCCTTTTTAAACAAAGTGCCAAGCATAAAAAAAAAAATAAATAAATCAATCAAAAATGAAAACACAGTTCTGACTTGGAAACCAGAAAAGACGCTTTTCCCTGCAATGTTACTGTTTTGCAACACATTGTCAAGGAGATCAAATTTTATCATCTCTTTTGTTTAATTAATGGCCTAAGGAAGGCTCTCTACCAGAGCCAGTTTCTGTTAGCTTCTATTCTGCAAGGCAAGTAGACTGAAATTAGAACCACTACTTGTAGCTAGCATCAGATACACTTTGGGGAATTAAATTTAACTACAAGTAAATCCAGTAAAAAAAGAACAACTTCTCTTGTAATCAATGTCAAATTCAGTCAAAAGTAGCCAACACCTAATCTAAACCTAATAATAAGATAAATCTATAAATGCATAAGTTATACTTGAAAACAGGTTAGACACAAGATAAATTATATGAAAGTATGTATATGTTCCTTTGATTAATTACAGGAAACCAGATCAAATAAAAATGATATACAAAGCTTCTGAGACCAAACAGCTGCATCTGAATTTGTAGTCTGTGTGTGATATAAGAGTGTGAAGTGCAGTAATACAGTAGTTTCTTTTGATGCTTCAGACAGGTGTAAAAAAGTAAAATAAAATTAGACATTGATCAACACTATCCAATTAGCCTGTCCAGCCTATGAAATGGTGTACTGTTAAACATGTTTTATGATGAGAAGAAATATAAAGCTTCTTAAAAATTGGCTAACAGTAAGATTATCTCAAAATACAATTTTTTCACCTCTAAAGAGGTTACCAGGTAAATTGGGATATGCAGACTGTTTACACAAGGCACTAAAACTCTTCCTTAAAGATCAGATTTTGTCTAAATTAATGTTAAATAAAGGTTGTAACACCCAAGATAAATTGCAGATGATTTTCTTTGGCTCATCTCCAGAGGTAACCTGGGACAATATTTTTCTGCTTTAGTTAGACAGTTTCCATCATTGGAAACATTCAAGGACCATCCACTGACATGAATCCCCTAAAGTGCTCCTCACCTCAGTACAGTTCATCCATTCTGTGTTAAAAGTACCAAACTATAACCAATATTTAATGTCTTGTTAAGTCTTGTGACTATGTCCTGATGGAGATTTTATTGAGATCCAGAAATATTTTAAAGGACTCTCTGACTTTTTAAACCAGTATTCATGTCTATAATGTTAACTCTAAATCAAGCTTGTACACAGTACAGGCTGGATCTGGCAGGGAGTTGCCCCAGTCCTATTTGTAGTGTCCATCAACAGGATCTCAATATCCAGTTGTTTAATAACAGTCTTTACGTAGTTTGGGCCTTTATTTTAAATGCTAAAACTCTAACAGGTATACCACCACCTCCACTTTAAGGATCTTCCTCTTCCCCAAACACACTTTATATCTAAAATAAATATATTTTATAATAGATAAAGATGTTTTGATCTCTGCCATATGATAGACAATGAGTTCCCAGCCTATCATCAATTGACCACCGAAGATAGCTTGGAAAATTCAGTTTAGGCAACACGACATGAAGTTTTCTAGAAGACACTTCATCTTTCATCCAAGACACTTCTTCAGTTCTAAATGGTGCTGGATAACACTGAAATCACCACTTGTGGTCTCAGACAAACTGTAACTTGTCACCCACATAAAAAGCATTTTTAGGAACTCTACCCAAAAGATTTACCTCATACCTACCCTTACACTTTAAAGAGGCTTGTGACTGAAACCACTCTGACGAGGGAGTTAACAAACTGTTTGTTTCTCTTTTTGCTGAAAACTGAATTTTCAATTGATTTAAAGTCAAATATGTATTTGGTAAGAACAAATCTGCTTTTCTGCATTTTCTGTTTTGTAAATGTTTAAGCATTTGGAATCAAATCAAGGATGTGGAGACAAAAAGTACAAAGCAACTACAGATCTTAACATATGTTCAAAATATGATTGCCTTAAAACTCTCAAATTATCTAATCAGACATACACAAATTATTAAGCTACATCATGATTTACAACCAACTGCATACCCTACATGTTCTCTGTTAAGACTGCAATCATTCTATATTTTCAATGTTCCAATTCTCTGAAGTGAAGTACAGTTCTACTCTATATATCAGAAGCTAATTATACAGGAAACTTCAGTAAATGTTTTTATTATTCAATTGGAAAAAGCTGGTAAAAGGGATTACATAAAAAACATTGTAATAAAGAAATTTTTCCAGATATTAAACCCACTTAAAGAAATTGATATTTTTTTCTTGTGCTTGGGAAATAAATCTGCTGTAAACATATCTAAAGCATTGGTATTTAAAGAGTTTGTATGGTATGAGTAAAGCTTTGCTCATTATTTGGAAATGATGACGGCAAACAAAGTACTGTGGCACCATTTCAAGGTGTCTGAACCTTAATTACATTTTTAATAAACTCCTTGGCATGTGTGTGGGGGTGTTTGTGTGTGTGCATGTTTATGGGCGCGAATTATACACACAAGTCATGTGTGTCTGCTTGCTTCTCTGCTTTTGCTAAAGGGTAATTTTACAGGCTCACAGTAGTAGCAATCCAGATGCAGATATACAGTACATGCATGTACACACAAACACACACGCACACATGGATGGCCAGATGCTACATGAGCCGTATCTGGTGAACTCTAAGATACGATGATATTGAGGCTTCTAATGGCCATCATTAATCACATGATTCTAAATCACTTTAGAGATGCAGGAAGATGAGGAAGAGATAGGGGAAGAAATAAAATGGGAAATGGGATGTAGGGGAGCAAGGGAGGTGAAAAAAACAAAGAGACAAACAGAGGTAAACAAAATGAATGGAATGGAAAATAAAGGATTCCCAATAAACAACTGATAAACACTAATGCTATTGATCCCAAACACAAAACTTCAGCCTTGGCTTATTTATCGTTGCCAAAATATACAATAATAGCTGAAGTCTCTGTGATAACTAAGATCTAAACTTAAGACACAATAACTAGGCATGATATTGCTTCTGTGAGAACACTTTTCACAAGAATGTGATTATTTTGCGTTATTAACACAAACAACTTGTCAGGTCTACTACATTAAACACTTATGATCATATCCTGCTGTTGCTGAACTGTATATAATGAAAGACGTAATAATAACAAAAACTAAGTTCTATTATCAAGACTTTCCCATTACATATAAATATTTTTCAACATTTTGGCATCATGCTTGATGGAAATACTATTTTGTATTTTAAATAGACAAGGCAAGGCAAGGCAAGTTTATTTGTATAGCACAATTCAGTAAATGGAAAATTCAAAGTGCTTTACATGAAACAGACAACAGAATAAAAGAAAAATCGCTCTGGGTGTCCCCTTGGGCGTCTGGGGCTCTGGGTCTCCCGGCGCTGGTCTCTACGCACTCGCGGGGTGCGTCTTCGGCTTTCCACAACCGCTATTAAGCATTATTTTCTTTGGATAAACCTTACATGCATAAATGCACTTTTCACAAACAACAATAGGTACTTGGTTCCAGGCACTTAGAGATTGACTTTCATACAGAAAGCTCGTATTGTTATCTTCAGGCAACACAGAAT
>JAUZNJ010092246.1:0-22328 GCA_034780135.1 Jordanella pulchra | reverse complement strand
TCCATTTATTTCTGAAGACATTCACTCAGCTATACAAAACATGAAGGGGTGCCAATAATGGTGAGCAGGACTGTATAGTGACCTCTACACATAATATTGCATCCAATCTATCTTTTGCACACATTTATATTGCAAATGTGACAGTGACTTTATATATTGTGCAACTCTGCGTTGTAAAAGCATATAAAGGTAAATGCCCACCACCAGGTTTGAAGAACGACTCACTTCAGCTAACATTTAACCAGATTGTAGCAGAGGTGCTGACTTACCACATCAGCTGCAGCACCTCTGTTCACCTCTGAGGATGGCGACTCAACCTGAGTGCAGGTCGTTGCTAGCAGGTCGAGGGGTGATGGCTGAGCGTCCTACCCCACAATGGGGCAGTTTAAAAGGAAGAAAGTGGGTGGCCATTAGTCAAGGCCACACAGACAGATTGACTCATTGCTTAAGAATGCAAAGGACTTCAGCGTCCTGATATTGAGCCCCTCAGGCAGCACCTGAGTCAAATCCAGCACAGGTTTGAGCCTTAGGGGAGTTTTCAATCTATCCCAGTAATAAAGGAGGCGGGATTCATAAGGAGTGTTGCCTGAGAGGTTCAAACGAGGGTATAAGAGTCCCCCTCACTTCCAAGTTTGAAATGTCCGAACTTCAGTATTCATCGCTTAGGTGACAAGACCGCATCAGCACCTATAAAGCAGTCATGAAAACAAGGGTGAACCCTTACCTGATTGGCCCTGCCTTCATCCCGCTGGATAAAACTGTCCTGACCGCCGTCCATTTCATCCGGTTTCAGCGGCTGTTCTGGAGCTGCGAGGAGAAAATAAGCTGGAGGTTAGCTTAGTAAAACAGCAGCTGATGCTAATGTTAGCTGTACATACCTGGCAATTACACAGACGCCTTAAAAGTGTCGGCGAACAAGTAAGCAAAAACGCCAAGACATTAATCGGCATTAGACAGTGCTATTACCGAAAAACTACATTACTGCTCAGGTATATTGCGATAATTAGCTGTATCACAAACGAGCATCTCTGCTAGTCCGAGTTAGCTAGTTAGCTTCCGTAGGGGGGGTAATAAAGAAAAAAAACATACCAGTCATTGCGTGACTTGTCTTTAAACGGAAAGTCCTAATAATCAGAAGCAACGGGGCATGGTGAGCTGATTAAACTGATTGCATACGCGCAGAAATAGGTGATAACTGACTGATTTATTTCTGTTTTGATTGACGGGCGGTTTTTACACAAAGGGTGGGGCCTCCACTGTTGACTGCGCCACATACAGGAAATCCCACCGCTCAGCTGAAAGCTGATTGGCTGTTTCTTAGCCTCCGACTGCTACAATTCGTCACTCCGAATGCCACTCGCTCTTTGTTAGACGCTTACGTTTCAAGTTGAAGTGTGGGTGGCAGAGAAGAAGGTAGTTACATTGTTTACCTTCAGCTATGTTGTACTTACTTCAGTTGTGTTGTACTTACAACATACCTGAGCATACCTGCTCACAGAGAAGCCCGCGGGCTTAAATTTTACAAGTAATGCTAAACTGCAAATTCATTATTCAATTGTATTAGATATTTCTTTACGTTTCTATTAGTGAAAACATCTGAATGATAACCAAATAGACAAACAACACATAGAGAAATATTTAAAATAAAACAATTAAAGGATAATTAAAACAACTGTAAAAGCCACACTCTAAAATATAGTAGTCTATTAAGATAAAGTGTACTAACATATTTGTCCAAAAAGAGGCCTGGTAGGAACATGTAAAGATTTGTGCAGGAAACAACTGCAGACATATGAGCATTTGAAACTAATTTGTTGAGAACAGTGCTTGATAAAAAGCTTTTTTTTCAAAATATAAAATGACTGAATAGTCTATACAGAACTATTGAAATGGCATAGTGTGAAAAAAGTTAGAACACAATAAATCTTTAGACATCTTTTCCATATATATGTGACAACTAAGCAGTACATTTTAACTAAACAAGTACATAAGTTTTTTATTGGTAACCCTTGAGTTATTCTCCATTTTGTCTATAACAAACCACGAACGTCCTATTCGTATCCTGTGTAATAGACCAACACACAGACATGCAAAATGGTGAAGTGGAAGGAATAGTAGCATTGTTTTCAAATTACTTTCAAATAAAACTCTGAAAGGTGAGGTATGCATTTATCACCAAGCCCCGTGACTCAGTGCCTTGTAGATCCTGAATTAGATTTACGAAAATGCTTTCTTTGATAAATAAATAGATTAGGATCTGTCAGATTGGATGTGTAGCGACATATATATTGTCGCTATATTTTAAATGTTGGTTTGATTTCAATATCTGCTTAGGGCTTAACTATCACATTGTTTATTACATATGGTTTCAACATGTCTGATTTGTAGTGTCATCTTTGATATAGAATGCATCTTTTTAAATCAGGTAATGTTTAGCTAATGCTTAAAACTAATGCTGATGCTGGGATTTACTTTAGTGTGGCCTCACATGCTTGTCACGGTACACTAATCTATCATTAGAGCATTCTGACCCGCATATATACTGGCATTCAGTTAAGATTAGATAACACAGGACAAATGTTAAGGTTATCTGTGAATGAGGACAGGAAGCAAAAAAAGATTAAATCCACAGAGGCCAGTGTGTTTAAAGAAGTGAAATTCCTAAAGCTTCTTATTACTGGAGCACAATTGCATCCAGTGATCCCCTTTTTGTTGCTATTCTAAAACCTGTTGTTTTCTCTTAGACATTTGCTTACTTGTACTTGGGTATTGGCTATGATATTTACACATTATTTTCTATTTTTAGCATTTATATAAGCACTGTAGACAGCAACAAGACAGTGAAACCAGCTTTGAATATCTGTTTCTGGAAAGACTGGCAACTGTCTTGAATGTTTTTCACTCATAATCTGTCTCACTGAGAAACAATGGCCTGGGAATTGTTGTCAAATTACCTTATAACCCCTGGCAGATTGATGTGCAGGAGAAATTGCTTCACTAAGATTGGTGTTGATCTTTTCACTCCTTGTTTTTGTAGTAACAGACACCTAAATACTACAGCGCTGAAAGTGTCCACATTTCTGGCGACAGTAACCTTTGGTCATGATTAGTTAAATTAGTTTAATTATTTTAATTAATAGTTCCCAGTTGCTCCTTTTTTAAGGTTTTTTCATTTAGATTTGAAATAAAACATAAAAAAATGAGAGATATGGAGAATGCCTATTGATTGTTTTTTTATATGTTGTGGAGTATGATTTATTCACTTCAGTTCAAAATATTTTATAATCCCAAAGATAAATGAAAGGTGTTTATAGATAAAAAAAAAAGATCTGTAGACTGATGAACTTACATCTATAAAATTACTTATGGAGAGCAATCTATGTTTTTAATAATATCTACATGTTAGAACTTACCTACGATATTCTGTGTTTTCTATTAATAATTAGAATATTAAAATGAACTTATTACATATGGTTTTATTTTTCAACATCTCAACATTCTAAATATGTTTAAAAAAATACACTGACCAGACAGACCCTGAGTTTGTGTTTGACTCGATTTCTTCCCTTCAATCTGACTGTGCAGATTACGACATTGTGAAAGTGCATTGAAATGAGAGCCTGGATGCTATTGTATCTGCTCCGTGGCTGTGATACTATCAGGACCCCACTTCTGAGTATTATTTGTGGTGTGTCAGTTCCTCACAGTGCGCGGCCGCAGTGAGGCTATTTCTTCCCAACCTTCAATTCAAACTTGGCCCATTACAGCCAGACTACAAAAGCACTTTCCGTGCACTCAGGAGCTCACGGCAGTGAATGGTGGATATTTCCAATCACTCTGCTGTCAATCCAAGTGTCAGGTAAACACAGGCCAATGGAAACAGCTTTAGAAAACCTCACAGCTATGTCTGTCTTGCTCCAGGAGTCCTTGGAAATGTATCAACAATTTCTACAAAGACCTCCAAGTTTAAGGGAAAAGTCAAATATCCTAAAAGCAATACAAATGCAACTCAGTGATGGATGCAGTGCACTACACAGACACCCCGCTTCAGCCAGGTTTTGTCTTCAGAGCTTTATTCCTATTGTCTCCAGCTGGAAATGTAAACAAAATAAATGAGAATGTATTGACAGACCTTGTATTCACCTCATGAAAGGAATCTGAAGTCAACAGAGTTATTTCTCTGCTGCAGTTTCAGTAAACGTTTACTGTGACAGATGTATCCGTTAACAGCCTCATCTGATATTTAAGTCATGAATAGTTTATAGTCTCAAATATTTAAAGGCTGCATTATGATAGTCAGAGATTTTAGGAGATAAACTAGAATAGTGCATGAGTCTAAAGCTGAGTGAAAATTATACTTGATTTTTTTTTTATATGAAAAGTGTGGTGAGAAAATCTATTTACTGCCCCCCTTAATCTAATACCCATAAATAAATTTCTTTCTAACTAGTGTAACGTCCAAGCAATTAGTGATCAATCTACCTGTGTGTTATTTGATTAAGCATGATATCCGAAGTTTTGAACATATCACAGGATGCTGTTCAACCCATTATTTTAAAATAGAAAAACGACTGCAAACCTACCAAGACATGTGTGTCCAGCTACACTGACAGGTGAGGGAAAGTCAGCATTGATTAGGGAAGCAGTCAAGAGGCACGCGTTTTCTCTGAAGGAGAGATCAGAGTTCCACAGCTCACCTAAAAGAATCTGTTTACGGGACTGGTAGTTGGGCTCTTCATAAATGTTTAAGGATAAATGGAAAGGGGTGTTGCTCTGTGGTTGGGACGCCAAGTCTGACTCGAGTTTGAATCCCAGTTACATTAGGAAAGAAATATAATGTAAAAAGTTAAGATGAAATTAGTCTCTGTGGTGACCTCCAAGGAAGCAGCCGAAAGGACTCACTCACTATGGAACATTTGAAAGAAGATCAAGAAGCTGCACAGTAAAGTGAAAAAAAAAACTATTTTATCAACACATACAGTGCCATGTGTCCTTAGAGACCAACTCTGAAGATTTCCCTGGTCTCACTGACCTCGGTGTGAAACATAGGGTTGGAAGGATGATGCTGTGGGAAAGGTTGCTTTCGCAGGGATAGGGAAGCTGGACAGAGTGGATGGCAAAAGGGAATGAGCTAAAAAGAGGACAATCCTTAAAAAAAAAAAAAAACAACAAAACAAAAAAGTAACAAGCTGTGAAAAACTGTGTGGTGATGTTTACCTGGCAGCAGGGCAACAAACCTAAACATACAGCTAGAATGTCAACTGAACTGTTCAGGTGACCCAGTCAAAGTCCAACCTAAATCCATTTGAGAATTGTTGCAAAATGTGAACATCTGGCAATGTTAGGCCTATAGTGCAAAGAAGAATGAGCAAAAAAATCAGTGTGTACATGAGCTGTCACTAACAAACCCTAAAAGACTCGCAGCTGTATTTACTAAAAAGTGGAAGCACTTACCCAGAAGGGCTGAAAATAAAGGCCCACTACCCATTATTTTGTAAAGCAAAAATAAAATCAGGCATTGTTTTCATTCCACTTATTATTTTTTTCATCTTTTTGTGTTAGTCTATCAGAAAGTCTTCAAATAAAATTACAATTAGATTTAGGTTTGTATGCTAAAAAGTCTGGAGTTGTTGAAAAGTTGTTAAATGCTTTTTGTATTATAATGCTAACAGTGTTTTGATTTGTTTGTTTTTGTCATGAAGGCCAGTTAAAGATGCATTGACTCCACTGAGATAAACTCCTTTACTGGAGACTCAGAGAGAGAAAATAGAAATTGGTGCTGAATGAAGACAGAATAGCAAATATTCAGACAGACATCTGTGAAGTTAGCAACAACAACCTATTGTCCACAAAACCAAAAAAAAGGACAAATAAGGCCACTAATTATTCATCAAGAAGAAGACCCGAAATGCTTTAACATTTAGTTCAAAGATATCACAAAAGCACAGCAAATATATGCTTGGATACAACTCCGAAAAAGGATTTCCTTTTCCAATAGTTTTCATCATGTTTAACCATGAATGTTGCATGTTTTTATACAAAAATAAAACTGGGTTTTATTTACATTTTGGTGAAGTTTCCCAACTAAAGGTGCACATATAAGGAAAAACATGCTATTGTTATACATAGGACGACTTTTGCTCCTGATCCAATCGCTGCTAAAATCTCAGCTTTTAAAAATCTATTTAAGTACCATAAAGATAATCTTCACTGAGTTTTTCTGGGATTTTTGCTTTTGTCTTCTGGATTAACATACTGAAATTCCCTTGGTTGTCCAGATAAAAATATCAGTGTTTCTGCTGTATCTTGTGCTTAAAGCAAGAGCAGCTTATCTGAGCTAATATTAAATAGTACTGCAGAATGGTATTTTGTCTTCAAAGTGCGTATTTTGTGCTGAAGGATAATGTTAGCATGTAAGACTATCAGGGTGTGTTGGAATTCAAAAGTTCAAAAGTAGAGCATATTTTTCTCATCTTTCATTGCATATTGTCTGCAAACGTATTCGTTTGAAAATAGTTATTAAAACCCTTTAAAAAATTGTTATAACTCATTATTCCTGCATTCTGCAAACACAAGTCATTTTAAGGAAGTCAGACAACCATGATGTAAAACACAACTCAGAAACAAAAGTTAAAGAAACCTTCTGTTTAAGCTCAGAAACATATACTATGTGCTCAACTTGCAAACACTGAGTAATGTAGAGTTTTTTGTCATCGTTAACTTAAGCCATACATTTAAATAAGAACAGGATAAAATCATATTAGTTATGATTAAAACCTGGATAAACAGTAATAACATGGTAGATAGAAGAAATAGTAAAAAGTAGAAACTGATCTTCAAAGTGTAAAATCTCCTGACTCCTTGCCAAGCTCAGCTGTTTATGTCATTCTTTTCACTCTGCGCTGCATCAACAAAGTGTCCTCCTCTTGATCGCTTTAACAATAAATCAAATCAGTTCGCTGTATCATGGTAACAAAACATAGAGGATCGGAAATTGCTGCATAAACCCTCACATATGAACATTTTACTGTTATTTTTGTCACAACATGGTGCCGTTTCGACTATGTGCAGCATATAGCGTCAGGCAGGAAATCACACAATAACAACAATTACAAACATGGCTCTTATTGTCATCTAAAATAGAGATAATTTCTTCTTTGTAATGATACACTACAGTGTATTTGCCACAACCATCAGATTTCCCAACACAATCCCATGTGCATAGTTACAGCTCTGAAAAATGCCGCATGTTTATTTGTTAAAACTCATACATCCTTTTTCTTTTTAATTCTTCAAAGGTTGTTGGTGAGAGCTCAGCATGATTTATGACAGCGGGCCGCAGTCTATTTTGTTGGGTGTGTGTTTTAAAAGCAAGCTTCCCACTCTTTGCTCTTCTTGATTTGATGCCATTGTGGTTTTCCTCGGGCCAGAGTGGCACCAGTTCATTGATAGCACTCACAGAAGATTCTGCAGAAATCCTGTCACGTTTCTTGTTTTATGATTCTGCAGGGGGGCTTTTTAAAATCCACCTGATAGCGGCTTCGAAAAGCAATGTGCATGCCTGTTTTCTTATGGTGTCACGTTTGAACGTTGATTTGAAAAAAGAAGAATGATGTCATAACAGAAAGGACACTAAATCCTCTTCTGAATCCTTAAATCTTCCCTTTCATGCGACAGCAAAATTGCTGCTATCAAAGCCTGAAACATCATGTTGGGGATAGAACAAGAGATTTTTTTTTTTTTGCATGATGTTTGGATTCTAAATAGCTTTATTACTTACACTGAAAAGATTTATTGGCACTTTATGAAAAACAAAATTCTCTTCAAACCAGACCACTGGGAAGAACTCATCAATCCATGAGCCTCAAAATTGCAGCAGATGAATGATCTTCTGTGTAGAGTTTAGGTTGGCCAACACCACTGCCATCCCAAGAAGAATGCAAGAGCAGTTTTCGTCTCAAGCCCCCATTGTGATCTCCAGAGGATTCTGAATGGTTTCACTTAAAAACTGTCAGCTGCAGCTCGATGAAGGAGTATATATGAGGCCTCTAAGTGCTGAGTCCCTCCTTTGTGTACTGCGTGGAGGTTGAGTGATTAAAATCGGTGGTTAACAAAAAGCGAAATAAGCCCAGCAGTTTATGATACACATATGTTCCTCCATGATGCTTTTTAAATAAGCACAATGAACCCCCGCCTATATTTTGCCACTGATCTCAGACCTCAAAGACTGTAATCCACCTTATTTCCATGACAAACACCATGCTTGCTGCAGCCTCCGCAAAAACATCCCATCCAAAAGTTGGATATGCAACACTTTTTTTTTTCCCCCCCTGGAAAATGACCATTTTTATTCAATCTTTTCGTACCCATCAAATGGCCATTTTCTTTTGCTGCACTCTTAATGCTTACGAGATATTCAGCAAAGCGCTGCTGATCTACAGCTCTTTTGTCCGGACTCCTGCCGAGAACACAATCTTGCGCCGAAGTAGCTCGGGCTGCAGAGGCGCAATTCCATCAGCATAAATGCTTCACAAACACTTACACACAAAGTATAGGGGTGAGAAAAACACTACTTCAGACAACAGGAATCGTTTTCTGGCTGCACAACCAGATTGTGCAGACTTCTATTTTCATGCTATAGCAGAACTGCGTGTCCTGAAATGTGAAGTTTTATCCCAAGAAAAAAGCGTAGTGAATTAATGCTTCTTTTCATTTTATTAATTAGCACTTTGGGTCTTGTTGCGCAGATAGGAAAAAAAGAGCCATAAATCAACCAAACGCCTCATTCTTAAAAGACGGGGTCAAATGCTAAGAAGAAGAACTGATGAGGATAACCTTGTTATTAAGTTTCAGCTAAAAGGAATGCAGGTTTATGCCAGCGTTTGTTTGTGACCTTAAGTGGTTCTCTATTGTTCATTGTTTTAAGCATTAAGAGATTGTTCCTGAAACTTAAAGACTAAAACTTAAAGAAAAGATCAGCTAGATAAAAACTGAAAAACCCAAAGTCCAAAGGACATAGCAGTACCAAAGTATCTACCATGTCTTGTATGCTTTGTAATTTTATTACCTCCCAATTATTAGATTAATATTTATAATAATATAATATTGTTTGATAATATTTAAGAAGTTAGAATAGAAGTTATTGATTATAGTTTGAACATTTACTCTGTACACACACACACACGCACACAGACATTATTATTTTCAGTTTTCTGAATTCAATGCTATATTGTGTAAAATTTACACTAATGAAAGTTATTTGATTTATGTAAAACATTTTCCAAACAAAACCAGAAAGCCTCCAAACTTCTGAATGACTCCGGTTTCCTCCCTATTTGGGGCATTTGTTAAACTCATCTGTGGGAGGAAGCAGCAAAAACAAACAAGAACATTCATAAGATATCGTTTATATTTCTTATATATTTAAGCTACAGTTTACTCTACATTTTACCTGGGTTTTACCTCATCTCTTATCAGGTTAAAGACGCTCTTTTTATTTAGTCTTGGTGTTTCTAAGCAACCTCTGTTTCAATATTTGTATCACTTTCTTTTTAAGATGCAAAAAATGTTCTAAGAAACTTCACCAAAAACTGGTTTTTACTTTAAAATAATTTCATATTTGGACATTTTTTTTTCACAACAAGCCTTCTTTAAAAATGAGTCTTGCTTATCTTTGCACAAGGAGGTACAAGGCTAACATTCTCTGTTTTGATATAACTCATTGTTAATTGTTTTGGAGTTCCACTTACTGAAACCTGTCAGAACATACAGAATTACAAATATCCTCTTCAGATTTACTAGGCTGTATTGTTTACAGTTCTAGCATTTATAGTCTTTTATATCAACAAGTATTTTGTGATTTACTTATATGACACACTTTTAACTTCAGAAAGATTCTTCAGCGTTCAGCCTCAGATGTAATTGTGTTTCTAAGGGGTGTTGACACTGTCTAAAGAAGCTTTGGTTAAAAACTGAGCTACTGTTATATTCACTAGATGACAGCAGTTAATTCATTTCATTTATGGATTCATTACATTGTTGGTGTTAATGAGGGTAAGAAAGTGCTGACTGTAAATAAAGGAGGAGGAGTTAAGTAATTTTACTGACTCAGTTATTATTAATCTTTAATTGGATTTAGTGTAAAGCTATATAATTAACAGTTGTGCTTCAAAGTTTACATGCCCTCCTATTATAGAAAATGTTAAATTCCCACTAGTAATTCAAACAACATCAAACTGAAAAAGTAACAATACATAAAAATATGCTAAATGATAATTTGGTAAAACAAAATATTAGTTTTGAATTTTGTTTTAAAACAATAATTCTAGAGAACAAGACAAATGAAGGTACCTTATTTATGAACAGTGAACCAATATACCTGTCAACAGGTTCAGAAGTCTGAACATTTCATGAAAATTACAGAAAACACCTGATTTCAGGGATTTCATCAAAGTGTTGCTGAACAAAATTTTAGTTCAGGAGCTCCATCAGACTGTGTTTAATGGAAGGATGTGTAAGCCTTCAAGCACAAGTGTGAAGTAGACAACAAGTTTGAAAGGGTAGGTTTTTAAGCAATCATGTCATTTGCCTGAACTTCTTTAAAAACAGCCACATTTATAAAAAAAATATTAGTAAAACCTTAACAAGGTCTTTAAAGAGAAGAGTTGAATTATGACAAATTATAAGAATTACACTTTTGGGACGTACAAGTTTTGTAAAACTAATGGATTTGCTGTAAATTCAACAACAAAAAGCAAATGTTTGGACACTGTTGCTATGCTCATCAAGGAGAAGCTAATTCCTCAAGGTAAGGCATACTGTTGGGATTCTTTATAAAACATTTCACTCATTTATATAATAATAGGAGGCTGACAGTACAGCTCAATAACTAGGATCAAATGGGTTTTAGGAAATCTGTCTGTATGATTGGTTTAAAGCAGGAGTCTTCAATCTTTAACCCTTTAAAGCCAAATGTATCATATTCGATAGATGGATTTTTCAGACCTCTGCATCATCAGTGGGATATTTTTGCTCTTGAGAACCTGACTTAATAAATCAAAAATATGTAGGGAACAGAAAATGTATAAAAGATTATACAGAAATGCCTAATGTATCAAGATTTATGCAAATAATGATCAAATTTAACTTTTACAAAATGTATGTTTTTTTAAATAATTTTTCATTGAATTCAATGACAACTCTTATATTAAAAAATCTGGGGGCGTGCAGGTGGTGCAGTGGTTAGCGCGCACGACCCATGTGCGGAGGCCTTAGTCCTCGACGCGGGCGACCCAGGTTCGAATCCGGCTTGTGGTCCTTTCCTGCATGTCTCTCCCCCCCTCTCATACCCCCTTTCCTGTCAGCCTAAAAAGCTCAAACAAAATAAAAAAAATCTGAATTTTCTGCTTCATGCTTTGGGCTTTAAAGGGTTAATAACCAAAGGGCCATTTTACCCTGAGCTCAGCTAAATTAAAGTCATTCAGAGCCACAAATATTATATAACCTTTTAATAAAACACAACTTATTAGTGTTATATACCTACTATAGGAAATCTGTTGCCAGTTTAAACAAGCAGCAGTTTATTTGTATTTTTAGGTTTTAGAATAAAGAAAAGCATAAAAACATTTCATAAACAGGAAGAGTGGATTTTCAACTATACAATATTATTTGGGGAAAATGATGACAAAAAAAATAGAAATTTAACATAAACTTTCCAAGCAAATGACAAGAAAAATAGAACAATAGGATATTATTGTTCTTTGAATGTTATTTGGTTGTTAATATTCTTTTAAAAAACTGAAGCTTCTAAGACTTTGGTATTTATTAAACCTGCAGGTGACATTTGTTGTGCATTGATGCTGTATAAATAAGATGAACTGAATTTTAAATAAAATTTCATTTGAAATTCCAATAGTTAGTTATAAAATATAGTTGAAATACAATTTTTAATTCAGACAACACAGGAGTTTAAAAGTAGGACTGTTTCTTTGACTTTACATATGTAAATTTGTGTTTTCAGTGTTAATATTAGATTCCTCTTAGGGCTCAACCTGCTGGCCTTAGAGCCCTAATTATCAGCTGTTTAGTTAACTTTTGCTTTAGTCCAGCTTTTGTTTCAAGCGAGATTCATATTCAGTGAAAGGTTAACTCAATCTGCTTGGAAATAATAATTCAAAATGACCATTTCCCTTTGGCAAAACGCACCTGCATCCTCCATGTGCCCTTCGAAAATCAGCATCACTTAACAGACTTAATTATGATTGTCCCCTCTACACTACAGTCAATGTCAGCTGTGTCTTTTAATTCTCTAATCAGTGGTCTGCAGGACCACTATCACTCTGCCCATGCAGCTCTCTGCTCAATACAGACATCCCTAAACACACACAGGCTTGTTTTTTTTTCAAATGTTTTATTGAGTGTAGACATCTGGCCTACTGTAAAACATGCATTATCTGCAGGAGGGGGAGCAGAGCAGGTGGTATTGTCTCCTCTGTCAGCTGTGTCACTGCTGGCATCTGTGATGGAGATTAATGAAGTAACAGGGGAGTAATATGCTCCTTAAAATGCTGCTGTGATCTGGAGGGGGGGGGGGGGGGGATATCCTCAATCCTGATCTTAAACAGAAAGGCTGTCAGAGTTATCAGAACCAGTGTTTTGCTCTGGACCTGGATCCTTCATAGAACCAACAGAAATGATTCACACCCCTTAGTTTTTTCTACTTTGTGTCACTGCTTTTAAAATAGATTTCAGAATTTCGATCACGCATATTTTACACACAGAACTCTAGCACATCCTTGGCTTGATATTTCATCACAGCATATTTGGCAGACTTTAAATATTCTTGGGTTGTTTTTCGTTTGTTAAATAACACCCCCATAGCATGATGTTCTTATCACTGTGCTTGATAAGAGGGATTGCAGTGAGTTCCAGCACGAAAGCTTTGTTTTAAGTTTTTGCAAAATTCAAGCAGAGTGCATTTTAATGAGCAGTTTTTAGTGCTTTGCCATGCTTCCATAGAGACTGGACTCACAAATAGTGCAGACAAAAAGCAACTTTCTGAATGGCTATTTCCTGGAAAGAAAACTCTAAATGACCATTGATCCTAATTACTCACATTTAAATATACATGGGGTCCTGAAAACAATGATAGTTTTTTAAGATATTTTGTCGAATGGATACATATTTGTATTCCTCTCTAGATTTGTGTTTTAATACATTTCTTTTCAAATTCAGTTCCATCATTACAATTTTCCATAGGTGAAAAAAATTGTTAAGTTGCAGAAACATAAAAAGGAAAATCAGTGAAAAAATTCAAACCATCTGAACACTCTTATCAGGTTTCAATGTAAAATAAAGATGAATTTACTAAAATGTATAAAGCCAATTTTTTATTTATTTTTTTTTCTTTAAAGAGTAGTTATCTTGTTCAGACCAGTGTAGAAAAATCAGTTTCAGAATAAATCTGTAACACTGTTAAATCTGGGAAAAATGAAGGGGTGTGAATACTCTGTGGCAAATGATGAAAAATAATGTCAGTTGTGTAAACAACAATATTCCTCTTAAGTCACTTTTTCTTTGGTGCGTTTGGTGCATTGAATTTGAAAAAGATGATGTCTCCATCCTCGACGGTGTAGTTTCTTCCCTGCTGTCGGTATTTCCCAGCTGCCTGTAAGAAACCGAAAAAGATTTAACTAGATTACAGAAAACAGAACTGGCATAAATTACAGCTACAATATAGCAACAGCAGTAACCGTTTGTTTAAATACATTTTACACTGTAGTAATGAGCTGCAGTCGATAGGGGTGCTATGCTTCCAGAAAGCTTTAAAGCAGTGACCAAATGGTGCCCACTTTTAATCTTTGGGAAGCACACAGGCACAAAAAAAAAATAAAATTAGCAGACTAAAGAGAGAAAAACTGACAGATGCATGAAAGACTGAATACATTGATATTGCAGCTCATTCAAGCATGTTTTCTCCAATAACTCAGTGGAGAATAACAAGTTTATCCGGCCAGGCAGGGGGTGGGCATCAGATTTATTGGGGTGGCCATTGCCCCTGTTGGTGCCCTTTGGTGGCACCACTGTAACTTAAGAAGCAAACACACACACTGAATCAAATACACAGAAATTTGTGCGTGTTCTTTTCTCTCTGGGGTGCCTGAATTCCCACTGAGTGGGTAATCCTCTCGTCTGTCCATTTGAGCTTCGTGTGCACAGGCACAAAATGTTAATAAGTCTTTGATTACAGCAATGTGAAACTTCTCAAGGAAACGAAACAAGTTCTAACATTTCTTTTGTATACTGTAAGTGTTTGTTCTCCATCCTAGCAAACTAAAAATAATTGACTTGAAGTGCTAACACAGACAGGTTTAAATGCATTCTGGTTCTGCACGGTGCACAATTAATTAGAGGAATCAATGTCCCTTTAAAAGGCTCAGGAGACCATTTAATCCAAGCTCAATACCACCAGAAACACAGGATGGAGAGGCAGACAGAAAAAAAAATCAATGGCTATTTGTGATTCCTGAGTATGTATTAAACCCGACACATCTAACTGGTTCATTTGCACTTGAAAGCAGCCATCTGGAGCAGCAAGCTTGGCTTAAGCAGATATGATTACTAATAATGTGATATCCCCGTACTCTGGCCCTATTCATGGAGCCTATTCCCACAACTGGCATTAAATAGCACGGACTTTAATGCCACAGTCAGAGACGCTCCATGTTCTTCTGAGGCTCAAAAAGAGATTAAAGAGAGAGCAAGCATTGAGGACCTGACACTCAGATCTCAACCCTGGATAACAATGGTGAGCCCCCCCTGAGACCAACACGATTCACTCTCTGTCAGCAGCTTATGGGGGGTGTGGACAATGCACTGCTACTGCATTAAATAATAACAAAAAATGTTTTAAAAAAAGGGGCTTGAATATTAAAGAGGTTTAAATGTTTTTTTAGTGCTTCCTTCCTTCCTCACGGGTCTCCATGGGCCTTTTGTGCCACCATAATTACATTAGCTGAGTTTGTAAGTGGTCACATGGAGTCGATGCTGCGGATAAAGAGATCTCACCAGCATGGCTTACGGCTGCTGATCACAAGGTTTACACAAAGTGAACTTAATCACTTTAGCTCGTGTTTAATGAAACAATTATTTAATGGGGTTTGTTACTTTTCAGGTTGCTGATTTGAAATTAATAGCAGAGCTCAACTTTAGAGTGGTTCTGACTTTCTTTAAAAAGAACTAATGCAATTCTTAAAAAAAAGGCCATGAAATACAGTGTCATATAAAACTATTACTAATTATTTTGACAATTAATCACATTACAACCATGATATTACGTGTGTGATAGTCCAACAAACAGCAGCTGAAGCCTAATTCTAAAAATGTAAAGAAAAAGAGATTTGGAATGTTTTCAACCACTGGAAACCTGAAAATATATATTTAATCCCCTTTTTTCTAATACCTCTAAACAAAATCAAGGGGATAAAGTTCTGAACAACTTTAAAGCACGGTTAGTTTATCAAGAAATGTATGTAATATATGTAACCATAATATGTCACGGTTACAAACTTGCCAAAATATTTGGGAGCTCTAGTCTGATAACGCAAAAATTGAACTTTGGCTTACATGCAAATTGTGTTTTACATTTAAAAATAACCCTACACATCACCCTGGAAACGGCATCCCCATGGTGACACATGGTGTTGGTAGCATGATGCTGCGGGTATGATGCTTTATGTTTGTTCAGTTATTGGAATCAGAGTTGAGGGGAAGCAGAAATACATGTGACACTTCTTGCTTTAATGAGTAAAATAATGATCAGGTTATTCATATACAGAATAAAGAATAGACCAGTTCTACTTTGAACTGGTCTATCAAATGATATCCCAAAGAAACTTTGTACTATATGTTATTAAATGTAACATGATGGTGTGCAAGAAGAGCTAAAAGATCACCTGGAAGACATGTAACTAAGACATGCAAGTCATATTTCTGAGCTACCCACGCATGAAGCGGCCCTTATTTGAGGGATTTTACACTTTATTTAACTTGCCAGTTTATATCACTGTCACATGTCTACAGTGGGGAGTTAGCGAGGTAGAGCTCTGAGCTGACGGCCCTCTGTACAGATCTGATAAACGCCTGGCGCGCTGAAGAAGTGCTTCCTCTGAGTGTCTATGCCGAGCCAAAAGCAAGAGCTACCATCAGCCAGTTAGAACACATTGTGATAAAGATATGCACAGCTGGAGCACAATGGCAGTGTTTAGAGCCACAATCAGCTGGCTTGTCACTGGTGGTGCCTGAATGTGTGCAGTAATTTCTTCCCCTGAGTAAAGGTGAAGAGGAGTTTTCAGTCGGAGCTGCGTGGCGACTGTCAGCTCCACTGATCACGGGAGACTTCCCCTCATCTCCTCCGGCACACTAACTGCTCACCTTGACAGCGCTCTCACTGCCCTCTTCTTTAAAATCCTGGAATTTCATTACTTCTGCCATAATGAAGCCCCTCTCGAAGTCCGTGTGGATCTTCCCCGCGGCCTGTGGAGCCTTAGTTCCTTTCTGTCACAGAGGAAGGAGAAGAGAGGACAAATGAATTGTTTTGGAGAAGATGGATTACAGCATGCGAGGGACATGATGTTTGATAGGGTGATAGCAGCGTAATGACTCTGGGGGTGATTTTTTTAAGGGGTATTCTTGCCTCTGTCCAGATTTCTGGATAGCTTTCCACTCGGCTGTGGCCTGCTAGGGAAGCCTGGACACCGATAAGGACTTAGCGCTGCTATCAATGCCTTCTGATTCCCATTCCTCGGCTGTATTGATTTCTGTCCAGGCAATCTTGTCTCATTGTGGGTCGCTGCTCAGCTCTCTGGTCATGACAGCAACAAGAACCAGTGTTGCAGTCAGAGGCTAAGGTGGTATAGACCTCACTCTATCGAGTCGAGCTATTGAAAACCACGGAGTTTGGTCATTCAAATTCATGTTTACTCCCTCAGAGATATTACAACGTGTTAAACATGTTGCAGTTAACTGTGACATCTTAGAATCTGCTGTTTGACTTCAGGAATCTGTAAACATACTGTCTTTTAAATGACTCATTAAAATCAACTCTATCGTTTATAGTTATTAAAACTGATCCTGTTTTCCATGCAGTCATTTTACAAGTGTTCACAGTCAGTTTTAATGAACCAAGCCTCATTTCCCAGGATATATTAGTGTACAATGTTAATTGTACAATTCACAGTTTTTCACTTAGTCCACCAGCAGTGATAAATAAATAACATCTGTTTGTGTGAAAGTTTTCTACATTAGGGGAAAACCTTTGTATTCTTAGTAGTTTATTTAATCGATATAGAAATGTAAGTCAGCTGAGTTTGTGGTCGTGCAGATTAGTTAATCACAGATCCCCTACAATTGAAGTGAATAACCAAGTTAAGATGGTTGCTTTAGTAACAGCTAAACAGTAAAAATCAGTAAGTTAGCTATGATAAGCTCATCATGGTTGCCATTCTAACAGCGGCCCTGGTCCTGGCTGTTGAGGTGTCCAGACGTTACTTAATCTGGACTAAGAATGACTAAAATAAAGGTAGTCAGAGCGACGCCTTGAAGAAAACTCTCTGCAGGAAGGTTATACTAAATTTACATTTTGTGCATCTCAACAAAACTTGGTCCAGTTATTTTGTTGAATCCAGCTCCACTGAACTGGATGCAAACTTTGTTTTGGGGTTTGGTCTCACAGTTAAGGAAAGATACTTTCTTCTATAGCATAAACATATTATTTACCTGATAATGTTCTGCACATCCAAGGTACAGTATTTCACACATTCATACATTTCTCAGAATACCAGCACACTAACACAATTCTAAATTCTGGACCTTACAATTATTAATTATAATTATCTTTTAAAAAAATGAATAAATTGGTAACTCCAAGGCCTCTGCAGCTGCAGATGGCTTATATATAAACAGAAATCTGCATAACAATTTAAAAATTTTAATGTAAAATATAAAAGTAAAATGTGATCAAATTTTATTATTTTGAGAAATTATTTTGACACAACTTCAGGTTGATGGCTAAAGTGAGCTAAAGAACAAAAAAGTCAGAGTCCAGTGGTAGTTTTATGCTACAAAACATATTTTTAGACTGATTTATGTATGAGTTGAAAAGTTTTGTAAAATCTGACTTCCTGAAACAAGTGCTGAATGATGAAATGTGCCATTTATATGCACTGAAATGATGCGCAGAAATGACAAATGAGCCAAATAAGTGACGTGGCTGCCGTGTATCATAGTGACTCCTGCCTGTCGAGTCGCTTCGCAGCTCTGTGCTCAGGGGCTGTTGAGCAGTTTTAATTATGTATATAATCAGGTTGGGGTCAACATATTTCATGCCACAAGAATGATGCGTATTTAATGACTCTAATACATTACCATCTATTTGCAATCTCACTGACGAAGTACTTGTGTGTTTAACTACCATTAATCAGCATCAAGGTTTGTCTACGTGGAGAAAAAATAGATTAATGTTTTTTTTTAATCCAGTGCTTTACAGGGGAGCCACACTGTCTTAGTTAAGAGCTATGCAGAGTATGCTGATAGATAATGGTCACCTCGAGGCTGCCTAATAAAGCATGTTAAAGAACTTAGGAACATGACATTACTGAGCGTAGTTTTTACAATACAAGATGTATTGGCTTAATATAGTTACTCACTGATGCTTACCTGACTGAATGCCCCTCACACACAAATCAAGGCTAGCTGTAATCACTTACACCGAGCAAACAGACGCCTGTTTTTTAAGGATACCTTTGAAGCATTCAGGGGCTTTTATTGTAAAATAGCAAGGACATCAGTCATCGTGAAACAAATCCGGTGATGTCATCTGACTGAGGCGTAAGGAGTGCTGTGTGAAAAAAAACAGGAAGTGAGCTCACCTTTACCTCAGGCCTGTGCGCAGTTTAAGATTCTTCAGTAAATTACAAACAAAAGAGGGAAGCATCTGTATGACTAGACGGGTGGATGAGAAACGGGGCTTTTTGTTCAAATTAAACATTTATGATACCAGTTGTGTTAATAAATCCCAAAGCAACTTTCTAGAAAAATATTTTGTGCTCAAACTTTTAATTTGATGCTCATTTAACTTTTATTTCAAATTTAAAACCCTAAAAAGAAACATTTTTTGTTTTTGTAAATTGTTAATAAAATCATAACTTGGATCTGCTTTGTTGATATCTGATGTAGCACTTTAAGTTTTAACAACAAAATCATTTTCTATAATTACTGTATTGTAGAATGCAATATTGGCAGCTACTCTACCATATACGTTCATTTTTCCCATTTTGATATATTACAAGGAGTTGGGATTATTGGGACGGAACGTGTAAAAAAAAAAAAAACTCTATTTGGTACCATACAGATTATCTGTGTGCAAAATAACACCACTAAATGTCTGATCGGTTCTGTTCAGTGAAGGGCTAAGAGGTCTGTGGGAAGACTAGTCAAACAGCAGCATTGCAGATGTCATATTAAGTTAGTTAAGTTGTTAATGTAAATATTAAAGCAACACACAAGTATGAAAGAAGGTGCTCAGACTGGGGAAAATTAATGCTGCAAATCACCCTGAACATAAAATGACTGTAGTAAAGTGGTGGCAGCTTTATGCTGTGGGGTTTGTTTTCTTAAGCAGGGACACTCAAACTTGTCAAATTTGCTGGGGATCCTGAAGAACTGCTCAAGGAGGCAAAACACTTAAGATTGGGATGGATGTTTACCTCCATGCAGAAAAACAGCACTAAAAGTGGACCGCCAAAGATTTTTATGTAACCTGACTGGGCTTAAGCTTTTTTTTTTATAGCATTCAGTTAAAAGTAAAAGGTTGTTTCTGTGGGGTTGAACATATAATTGCACAATATCCTTGTCAGATTTGCATGAAACACAAATGACCTCATGAAACAACCTTTCTTTCTTTTTATTTCATAGATCAAAATGTAAACTAACATGGTACACTTTGCTTAGGTTTACACTTAAAAAGGATTTTAAAATGTCTAAAAGTTTAAAATAATAATAAAAAAAACAGCAAGCCATGTGGAGATTTAGAAAAATGTCAACATATAAAAAAAACAAACAAAAAAGTCTGATCTGCTTTGTGACTATTTCTTTGTGCAATATAAGGATATTCTTTTAAGGAAAGTCTATTATATGTATCCATTCTGAAATGGGTTGATTTCAGTCTGCTTTAAAAATGCTTAATTAACATATTTGAATGATCATGACAAAAACATAAAATGATTTTTTTTTCTATTTACATTTTTATACTGACTTTTTAAATCTAAAATTTGATTTTTCTCAAAGAAAAAAAAAACAGAGAAAAAACACAATACCAACATGCAAATCCGACATCTGTATTGATGTACATCCTGTGATCCCACTGCGCAGAGCTCTTGGCGGGCAGGGCTCTGTAAACTGAGACACACACGGAGGAGGAGCCCCCAGCAAGGCCCACAAACAGTCGGATGAAAAGCGACATCAATTTTGGCACAGACACCCTCCGTCACACAGATTAGGCAGGCACAATGCAAGGCCTCCTTATCTCCAGCGGCAGGAGGAGGGCAGGCAGATCTGCACAGGATGGAAACATTCTCACAGACGTAATGGGCAAAATCAATTGTTGTCCTCCTCAATCAATGTGGGCCCCCACTTTCACCGTTCACCAGCTCACTAGTAATTGAAGTTATCCTCGGCCTGTAATGACTAGCTAAAGCATGACCATGACAAAGTTGGAAGTGTGTGATATCAGCGAGGGTGTCAGCAGGGTGGAACGTGGGATGCTGTGTGCATGTTCACAGCATGGCGCTTACCCGGATGGTCCAGGCGCGAACCTCATCTGGGCCAGCGGTGAAGAAGTACTCCAGCTGCAGGGCTGCGTAGCCAGCCTTGATGATCTTGGTTAGCGAGCTGATGGAGAGAAATTTCAGCTTGGATCAAAGGAATTGTTTCATTATAGTTAGCTCCAGTAGCAATGCAACGTTTATTCTAATACAAACTCATTAAAGATGGGTCACTTCATTTCACATGAGACATTCAACTCTCCAATGGTTTGCATGATTAATTAGAAGGCTTGTAGTCCCATTTAACATTTTTAAGAATTCAACTCGACACCTCAGTCTTAGCTGAGAAAAAAGCGAATGGAAAAAAAATGTCTCCGCTGTCACAATTTTTCTCTCCATAGAGGTTTTCAGACGAGAACAATAAACCCAAAATGCACCAAGTTATAATTATACCTACAGATGACAGATGACAGTTAAAAACTTAATTTGGAGGAAAACCCTTTGACTGAGTTGTTCAGGAAGAAGAGGGATCCTTTGCTTTATAATGGTAATTACTCTGCCATTTATTATTCTATCAGCACATGCAATTAAAGGAGTGCATGGAGGACACAGCTGATAATAAAGTGTGGGGAGACTGAATGCTAATTAACCTCTGCGTCTTGTGCTCTTTGCAGTATTTCTGTCTCTCTTCTTCGTTCACGTCCTGTAGACGACTCTCCAGGTTGCCACTGAAGGGAATGACCAAGGCTCCGGGGTCGTGACTGTCCACCCACTCCTTGATTTTCACCAGCCTGATGGAGAAACATCAGCCAGCAAGAAGGGATTATTATAAACTTGTGAAAATGAAAAGGAATATTTTTCTAAGAGGTCATCTTTCAGAGAGGTTAGAAAGTATATGTTTTATGGAGATCCTGATGGAAAGATCATTATTAACATTATCTCTTTTTTTAAAGACGTATAGCTAAATTCAAAGACACTAAAATCTCTCTAGAGTACAAGAATTAAATAAACCTATTATAATAATTAGTTTTCATTTTACCAAAACTTTTTGGACAGAAAAAGATCTTTTTTTTTGTAGATATTCAGTAATACTTATTAGCTTAATTAACGTATTTTTTCATCATCATCACTGAATCATTTTTAATAATTGATCATTGTTTGTATTTAATAACAGACCCACAGCTTAGGTTAGGGTTAAATTAAAGAAATTATTTTAATAGATCTGATTCTTATGAATTCTGGATCCATACAGAGAAATTAAAACTGACATGACATATATGGATTATACATATCAATATAATGTTTTGATTCTGATGATATTTCCTCCACTTCTTAATTGAATGAAAAAAGCTGAGAGTTTATTTTGAAAGCTCCTTATAATTATTGGTACTTGTAAAGAAATGTGTAAAGGGCATAAAACTATACAATTTTAATCACATTAAAAAGCATGCAATAGAAAACAATCCAATTGTTAATTTAAGAATATTTATTCATTACAATTTTTGAATT
>JAUZNJ010092235.1:0-22329 GCA_034780135.1 Jordanella pulchra | reverse complement strand
ATCCTATTTTATTTTTTCCACATGTTATATATTTTTATCCAGAAAAGAAGAGGAACACATTAAGTTCAAGTGTTAACTCATTGTAAACTTTAATTTACATTTTTTTGTCAGCTTTGAATTCCAATAATTATTTTTATTTGCCAAGTGCCAAAATACTTAGGCAATAAACATTTTTTTTTCTTTCTTCGTATGTAAATATGTACATACCCTGGCCTTACTCTCACTTTCTGATATTTGTTAAATCCCTTATGTTGATTATGAAGTAAAATAAGTCCGACCTGAGCTGACAGGCTAAACAACTAAAGGAGCCATCACTCCAAAAACAAAACCTAAAACCTGTTTGCAGTTTGCAAACATCTCTTAGGGACACAGATCCTAACTTTTGAAAACATCTTCTGTGACCTGATAGAACTAAAATTAAAGTGTTTTTTAAGGTTACCTGTTGGAAAAGAGTGAAAGATTGTAAGCCTGGAAAAAAAACTGCCCTACTGATGTTGCGTCGTAAATATCAGTTATATTATTGTAAGGCAAGGCAAGTTTATTTGTATAGTACAATGCAGTACATGGACAATTTAAAGTTCTTTAAATACACATTGTAGAACATATCATGATGATGCTCACCATCAGTATCCAATGTTATGATTTTTGCTGATACCTTGAGGGCCTCAGCCTATAAATTGTCCTGTTCCAAAAACATATCAAGTCATACAGATTTCATTCATAGTCTCTGTCAATTTAAAGCCATAAAATATGATATTCTGCTTTTTATCGTTGCAATGTTTCTTGTTCTGTGTGCAAACCTCCTGCAGCAGCATGCCTGATGTACCAGTCGCATTATCTCTTGTTGTGTCTCCTGAAGAGTCATAGAACCTGTGTTGGGAATACGTTGTTCTGAATTAGAAGGATTCCTATGAGAAGATGAGGAGAAGAATTGCAAATGAAAGGCTTATCACTGAGGATGATCTGTTATCACTACACTGTCAAAGAGCGTGTATAGATCCCTCCCCTGCTTTCCCTGCACACCACCCAGCCATCCAACTCAATATTTTCTGTGCTGCTCTGATCTCAATTTAAACAGATAGAGAGAAAGAATGAAATGGATGATAGGAGGCCAGCTGGTTTCATTAGAGCTTTTCTCTGTTCCTCAGGGATCCACTGTGCTCTCTCAAGATGGCACCCTATCCATTGAAAGTGCTACATATGATAAAGCTGGAGAGTATGTGTGTATTGGAGCTGTTCCAGATGTCCCGGGACTGGCAACCCAGGCCAGTGTAACACTGACTGTGAAAGGTAATGATCACCTAAGATCTGTTAATATTCATCCAAACCTTGAACATTCAGTCTTAGAAAAAGTAGGGAAAAGAAGCTTCTATATGTAAACTTTTACAGAAAACGACTTTGTTGACTCAGCAGTCTGTTACACCCATTCCACCCATCCATCTATTTCTTCATCCATCGGACAGTTATATCCTCACCCTATGTATGAAGATGGCTTTGTCCACCCTAGAGAAGAAGCTAATTTCAACTATTTTTAGTCTGGATCTGGTTATCTTTTCAAGATGCATACAGGTTGATCATAGGTGAGAGATGAAGCAGAGGCGAACAAAAGCATCTGCTGTTAAAATGAAAAATAGAACATTTCATGAATCAATCAATGTTCATTCAGGACAGGACAACTGTTAGTCTATATATATATATATAGTAATTGATTAATCAGTGAACCACAGTTCATTCTACCCTTCTCTGATCTAGATACTGAATTTAAAAAAAATCATTTTCTCCTGCATTTTATAAATTTGTGACCCCACCAGTACACATATCATACAGCAATGGCCATCCTTAGACTGTTCTGGTTATAATTAAATAATGTGGTAAATTTGGCGGAAGCAGTATAGAGCAAACATCATCAACTTCCTGACTGTTTTTAAATGGTGTGTTTAACCAGCCAGTGCTTAAATTAATAAATTATCTCACTCTTCTCAGGAAAACCCCAGATTGAGGATCCTGCAGTTATGGAGGTGCCAAAAGAAGGAGTTGACGTGGAGATAAAGTGTTTAGCCTATGGTTTCCCCAAGCCTGAGTTTAAATGGAACACCCAAGGAAATGTGGTGAGGTGGCCATGCCAAGACAGGCAGAACTTAACCTAATCAGTTCATTATTTTACATGTCTTTACCTTCTGCTGGAGTTAGGAATATTAAAGGGTTTTAATGTGTTTAATAACCTCATTTTTTATTCCTAACTAAATGGGGTAAATACAATAAAAAGGAAATATCATAAAGTAGCTAAATAAATTAGATTACTATGAAGTGATAAAATAAGGTCACATTTTAATTATCCTTTTAAAAACTACATAATTTCATAGGAAAATAATGATTCATGTTAAAGCAAAGTTGCAAGGAGTCCTAACTTGCACAATTGATCATTTGTAAGAATAGATGTGTTATAATGAAGAGGAATGAAGTATTACACTGTTTTTCCAAAGTACAATTAGCAGAACTTTGTTCAGTTGACTTTAGTTTATAACTGAGGCTTCGTCAGCTTGTTATAATAAGTACTGCATATCCATAATTCACTGGTGGCAATATGAAGTCCTACAGGGAAAGTGCACTGCATGGTTTTGAAGTTTCTCTGGCTTAGAAAACCAAAATCAAATGAGCAGGTCATTACCAGGCCTCTGCTAAGCTTGAAGACATGCTGAGCAGGAAATTTAGCTGGGAAACTTCATAAACAAAAAGGGCACGGGGCATTTGAGGACTGGAGTTAGACACTCCGGCCTTAAACAGATCATTCATATCGGAAAATCTTCTAATTTTATTGCATTTATTTAACCTTTATTTAAGGATAACAGCTTGATTAGTTGATCAAATGAGAATGTATCCGCTGTGTTGACAAAACAAGTGATTTAAATGTTAATAATAAATTTCATCTCACTTTCCCTTCTTTTATTTTTTTTTTTCCACTAGAACGTCTCAGTGGAAGATAACAAAGCAACAGCCACCCTGACTCTAAAAGCCACATCTGATCTCTTGAAGAACGGGGCGATCTGTGAGGTCTCCAACGAGTATGGAACAGATAGAAAGACCTTCCCTGTAGCTATTAAAGGTCAGTGTAAAGTGTTTCTACTCTCCTTCAACACAAGTTTTTTATAATGAGTTAAAAAATAAAAGTACATCATCGAACTGAAAGGTAGAACTGATTTTTGCAGTGATTTTCTAAAAACTTATTACACAACAATTGACTACAGCTGTAACTAATGACAAATTTGATTTGGTCAACGATATTAATATAGAGTGTTTAATACCAAGTAATATTTTTAGTAATAATATATTTAGTCTTATATAATGAAATAATTAAATAGCAAGAACAGTTACTTTTTTTTTATACCTGAACGTTTTGGTCATTTCAAACCCAGGTTCTATTGGACCGTTTCATTCACACCATAGTCTATTGAAAAAAAAAAGTTATGTGACTCCAATAAATAATATCCTCAAGCATGAACTTTCTTGGATTCTCATGAATTCTTACCTTCAAACAGAAATAGGAACGATCATAAATGGAAACGTGGTGTAATAATATAGGTTTATTTTAAAATGTGTGTCAACTAGTTACATAAAACTCTTTTTTATATGCTCTTTATACTTATAAAAATATCTCAACTGTAAACAAAAATACACTAATACAAACTGATGCAATCCTGTATGCAGGATGGAAAAAAACTTCTTGAACTGAATATTTGCTTTGACTAGATTCTCTCGGTGTTTGTATTGCTTCTTGTGCAGTGGGGAGTGTTTGTAACGTTTGCAAATGTCAACAGAAGCTATATTAACCCAGCTCCTATGGCAGAGTTGCTTTTCAGCTCGGTTTCTTTCTTTCTCGAATATCAATTGAAACATTTTATTTCCAGCAAAGCGTCTCCATAACTCCGAATTCTTTCTTCTGTTTCTTGTTTCTGTTTTGCAGCAAACACAGCTGAAGGTAGAGCCTTCTCCCTCCTTCTCCTCCTCTCCTCACTTCTTCTCTCAGGACTCTTTGTTGTACAGACCCTGTAATCTAGAAACCTCCCATCCATCCATCTATCCATCCATCCATCCATCTCCTCTTGCCCCATCCCCTCCATCTTTCACATACACAGTCAGAATACACATCTTCCTCTGCCGTACTGTAATCTTGTATATTTGCCATCTTGCTACCGAACACTGTGGATATTGTATATTGTTATTTTTCTTCTGTTGTCACCTTTGTATGATGTCTGTCCTATAATTTCTGGATGCTACTAAGTTTTTGTGGCCCCTTGGGGACAATAAAGAATTTTATTCTATTCTATTTCTTCAATTTCTCTCTTTTTTTCCTGACTGTGTCTTTTTTATCACCCTTTTTCTGACTGCCCTCCTATTTTCTGCTCTTCTCCTTCTGGTGCTGTATGTAGATTTAGTAGCTTTGCCTTTGCTGTGCAAATGCTCTCAGTGGTGTGTTTGTTTTAGTTGTTGCTCTGCTATGCAATGGGACTGAAAACTCTCTTTCTTTTAAAGTGCTGCTCTCTGGAAACCCTGTGCTTACGTCAGGTCTGTATGGCTAACCCTACTGACATGTTGTGTTTATGGTGTTTGTCTAGAGCTGCAAGTTGTGTGTATCGATGCCTGTTTTCACAAACAGGTTAATGCATTCTTGTTTAGAGCAGTTGATGTTTTTGTGTATTTATAGCCTATTTGTCTTACTGTGGTTGGGAGGACAATGGAATTTGGACATATATTATATATATATATATACAGTATTATTGGATAAATATATATTTTTAGTACAATATACAGATTAAAGTTTAACCATAAATTGGCGTAAAGCTTAAAATTAACTTCAAATTTTGTAACGTAGTCAAATAATTATTTGTTTCAAAATTATTTCCTGAAAGCATAAATTGTAAATATTTCTAAAATGTATCAGGGTATACATTTTTTTATCTACTTCCTCAATATCAATGTTTTTTTTGTTTGTTTTGTTTTGTTTTTCTTTTTAATCACCAGACATTTTGACATCATAATGCAAAAGTTACTAAATTCCACGTAACAAGAAATTTTTCATATTTAGATTTAGACCATATAAGGTTTTGGAATACCAAGCAAAAATGTGCAAATGTGCATAATCTAAACAAAAAAAACGTATTAGAAAATGATGTATGTAGTTAATTAAGTCTTTTTTAATAACCAGTGGTTTTATGATCAGCACATCTTACAATTCCTAAAATATTAGCATATTATAATGTCTGCGAGCTTCTGATTAGTAATCAGTGAGTTTTTTTGTACAAATACAACGTCACACCGAAGCCCACTCCTCCTATACACTCTTAAAAATAGGAAAGACAATTAAAAATATCCATTCTAATCAACCATAATTATCTTTTTCTTCTAAAGTCTGGAAATGGCTGAAATAAACTTGTTAACGTTTGCCTATATCTGCAATTTAAAACTTCTACAACAGGAAGAATCAGGGCTAGATCAGGAGTTGATCGAGAAGAAAGTAAACATAATTTTAAAGAGCACGGTTAGAGAAGTGAGATAAATGTTTCTGGTTTATAATTATTTGCAAAAAGAGCACAGAGATACTTTCAGTACATTTTATCCAGAGGAAACTACAATTGTGACAACAGAAGTTAAGGAAAAGTCTTGAATCTAAGTTATTTTGTTTAACTCAAGATATTCACAAATCATTGTACATTTTCTAGCTCAATAACATGGAATAGAATATAGCTTAAAGTGTGTTTCCACTGTAGGGACCTTTCCAGGAAAGAGGGAAAAACTTAACTTTATGATAGAATCTTTTCCTGTAAGTGATGTTTTAAGGTAAAGGGTGGCTGATCATTTCTTACTGGCTAATTATTCATAGTATTATGCTTAAGCCATTTCCTAGTTAGAATCATATCAAACTCATTTTTTTCTGTTGGATGTGATTTTAACTTATGAAACATAATACATTTATATTCTCTTTTATAAACACTGTTTAAATTTAGCCACTGTTAAAGACTCACAGAGTTTTACTACTATTTTTAGATATAAATTTCCCAAAAAATCATTAACTGAGTTTGAATGTGAAAGATGCAGACATTCTCCATCTCCTGCAACTCTGTGTGTTGTTAGTGCTCCCTGTCGCCATGTTGCTCCTGCCTTAATTAAAGGCAAATGTTACCTTTTCTCTCTTTAAAGTTATTAAACTGTAGTTTTAGAGAGTAACTAATGTAAAATAATTCAAAGTTTTATCTGTTGAACACAAACGTGAATTCCTAACCAGAACTCTGAGGGAGTAAATTCCTTGAAGTTTGGTACATTTACACCTTTTCAAAAGATTGTCTGGTTTTGGATTCCACAGTGGAAATGCAAGGTTAATCACTGAAACGTTTATGAGAAATAGTGTCCAATAGAAAATCTTTTAGGTTGCATAGCCAAAGCACCTCTTACAATCCACATTTTCTTGATTTGACTATTCTGTTCAATAAAAAAACAGAAATAGTCACCCAAGCTGACAAGCTAATTTCCCATAGTCATATGTGTTGCTTTCTCTCATATGTTAAACTTATTTTATAAGTTAAAAACTCAAGACAGATTTTATTCCTCTTACAAAACTTTACTAAAACTGTGTTTCAATATAATAGATTTGTACTGTAGCTAACCTGTTTTAGGTGTGTTCATAAGAGAGAGTTATAGAAAATATTCCTAACCAAGTATTTACCACAGAAAAGCTCACTAACCCTTTTATAGAGTCTCATAAAGTGTCTCATCCAGAAGCAGAAATGTTGCTGGAGTTTTCTCTTTAGTGTGTGGTTGCCAGGCAAACAAATGAAATGCCAAAACCTCAGCACAACAGGCCAGGAAACAGTCCATCATCAAACCCCCTTTAAAACCACTCCATAAAAAAGGGTATTTCTTAATTAATCAAGAAACAAACTCCAACAGTACTGAGAAAAAGGGTGAAATTCATTGTAGCTTTTGGAACTTAACAGACATTGTAAAGTCAGTTCAGAAACACATGACTGGTATGTCCTGAATTGTCCTCAAAATTATAGTAATACAAGTGTAAACTTACAGGTAAGTATGTTCAGTGTTGTTTTCTGGCTCTGGTCATCTGTGTTTTTCCCTTTGAGGAACAAGGCCCTGTGTTTGGGTCCCTTCACATTTCAGTCATTGCATTCAGAAGTTAGTCTAACTCCACATCCCAATCCCCACCCCCCTTATTATCTCCACCCCCCACCCCACCCCACTCCCCCACCGCACCCCCACCCGTCAACCCATTAACTCTTTTCACCTAAATCCCTACAACCCCCATCCTTTCCCTTTCAATCCATCCCAAATCAAATCACCCCCCCCCACCCATGCTCCTTCCTTCTTCCCGACATCACCTCACAAATCAAACACCCCTCATGCTGATTCTCTCCCCCTGTGAATCAAAACACCCCCTTTCCCTGCTACCCCCTCGTCTCTTTGATCATCCCTCCATTCTCCCCCACTCGTACCTTTAAATCTGCTCCCCACTGTCCCACCAACCCTGTACCCCAACATCCTCCCCCTCCATCATTCCCTCTATTGTGGCGCTGTAGCAGACAAGCATCTGGGAGGCTCCCGCGTTGTTGTGGTGGCGGTGGTGGTCTGCGTTCTGCTTCTTCTACTGTTGGTTGCACTCATCTACTTCCTGAGCAAGAAGAACACATTTTGCAGCAAGAAGGATAAAAAGGAAGCGTGAGTATAACAGATGGTATAAATAATGACAATAATTATATTGTGTTTTCTCTCCCTTGCGAGCAAAATAAACAACCCAGTTTTGTTCATTCAGTTTGTTAGAATTTTAAGTAGCACAACACATTTACAAATGATGTCATCTTTGAAATGATTGCCTTTTTTCCATTGCCAAATATTGATGTATTTTTGTTTAGGGCCACTGGACAGGTGAACAACATTGTGGTGGAGATGAAGACGGAAAAGGCCAACGAAGAAGACGGTCTGCTCCACAGAAAAACCAACACAGAACAGGTTAGACCAGGAAATGGACTGAAGTGACTTAGGTTCATGGATATTACATATAGTAGCAGAGACATTAATTGATAATCATTTTAAATGTGTAAAAAACCATCCTTAAATAAGGACATTTGCAATATCACTGTTCCTTTCAGCAATAACTTTGCAGAAGGTTGCAAGTTCACAGAGTGAGAGATTTTTGAGCATTCCTCTACACAAATTCTTGAGGTTATTCAAAGTCCTTGGTGTGCAATTCTCATGAGTGAACTGAATAGAAAAAATTGGTCCAGACCAAACAGAAAGCCAGGTTCAGGCTTTGGTGGTAAAGTGGTGGCAATGCACACCAATTTTTAACTCTTAGAGTGGGATAATTTTAAGTCACCACCTGTGGAAGCTTGCTTAACCATCAACAACTTGTACATCTGTTCCGATATAGGCCTTACTTCTCCCTGTAAAAGTATGTGCCAACAACAACAGTGGACCTCAGTGGTGCTGCTGCTGCTTTTCAGAAGTTTTTAGTTTATTATTGATTTAAAACCATCATCTTTGGTCCACTGTAGGGTTTGCATGGGTTACCTTGCTGTTCCAAATCAACGTCTCTTTTCTCATTCAGTTCTTTTACCTGCTTTACCGTCCTTCTTGCTGTGCAAAGGGGAAAGATAGGTATGGGCTCTCGTTCATTCAGGTAGCCAAGTACATTTTATATCTACACCCAAGCGAACCAAAATGTCATAGATCAATAACTAAATGATTCCTAAGTTGTAAAACATGTGAAATAATATAAAAAACTGTAAGTTTATGTGATTTAGAAGGAGACACCAAAAAAAAGAACACAAGAAAAGGGAAATAAATTGAAAAAATTTTCATACATTTTTACCCAGTAGCACTAAATGCTAAAAACTGTAACTTTGGTATATGATTGTAATGCAAGTTATTTTTCCATGTGAAATGAGGACTTGAGCCTGACAGCTGCTGGGAGCAGATAATCACCACAAACATTTTATCCTCTGCGTAAACTTTAGTTAATTTTAAAGCCAGCTTTAATGATTCTTGTCTCATTTGAAGCGCTAGCATCACACAAAATGACATTCAAGTAAATGGAAGGAGATTAAAGACAAAGTTTTCTTTTTATATAAAGCATTGCTCTTCAAACACTACTAAGTGATGCTTTATTGCAAAACTATCATTAAAAGTAAAGTTAATCAGTGTGTCGTCTTCTAAAAGCCTGCACACTAAATGGATTGTCTTGCTGTGGCAAATAAAGTGATGTTTTTTTAGACTGCGTATAGATATATAAAGCCATTTCATGAATTGTTTCTGTTCTGAAATATGCAAAATGGGGCAAAAACTTCATTATAAAATGCAAAGATTTTGAAAAAGTACTTTTGACCGGGATGCTATCTGATAGCATGTCATTGTTTTTAGTGAAGTTGTTTTATAGCTAAGTTTATCACTAGTATACATTGCACAGTACACATTCAGTCATTTCGCTGACACTTTATACTCAAAGCCAAAAGCAAATGTGGCAAAAAATGTAATTTCTTGCAATCAACTACACATTAAGATCTCAATATATTCAAAAAGCACAAAATAAATGTCGATGTAGTTTGAGAAAGTTGGGGAGCCAAGCATATTTTTAAGCAAATACCACTTTAAAAAAGAATATATATATATATATATATATTTATACATATATGTTTATATACATAGAGAGGGAGAGAGAGATTAAAGGCATTATAGTTGTAATGATCTTTGCTTGTGGTTTGTTTTTCAGTAATCAAGCCAGAGGATGAAACAATTCTGAGGGACAAAAGACAGTGGATGACAGCTTAAAGGGCAACAGGACATTTTTTTTGTTTCTGATTCATGATTGTGACAACAGTAATCAGCGATGCTGGGTAGGGTAGGTCATGGCTCTGAAGAATCACCATGACCAGTTTTGGCTACGTTTGTTTTCAGACCTGAGTGGAGATTCTTAAGTTGTTTTTTTATTAAAATAGTTTAAGAAATCCATCCAATGCACAGATTTATAAAAAAAAAAGAAAACAAAAATGCTTCACTGGATAATATGATTTTTTTTCTCTCACATTATTCCATTAACCTACATTGTTTGTTCCATTTTGTGTCAATCAATGATTACAAAAAGCTTCTCTATTTTGGCGTGTGTTCTTAAATTACTTAATATCTGCTGGGAATTAGGGGAAAAAAAACTATCTTATGATCTCACTCACTTTAAAAGATCTTAACTCGAATAATGTAATCCTTTGAGCACATATGTTTGTTAAATATTTGGCTCCGTACTTTTTCTTAACCGATGTTCTACATTGTTGTTTTGTCACCAGCTTTTGTTTTGGATACATTTGTTTTCATTTTTCATGCACAATCTGTGATAGAAGCAGTCAAGGTATTTAATAATTCTCTTTAGAATTACTTTTGATTTTAAACTCAATTCAAAAAACACCAAATAGATGTTGTACTGTTTTTTTTTTACCTTTTTAAATCACATCTATGTTAACTGGGCCAGTGCCCTTTGCTTTAGTCTTTTGTTGTTTTATTTGCTTTGTGAAAAACAGATTTGTCCTGTCAGAGAACATGGTTAAAGTGGTTGCTTTAACATGGTGTTTGTTTTTTTATTTTGAAATATGGGAATTATGTCTTTCCCAAGTTAAGCAAATTCTGTTTTCAAGTCAGAAAAACTTAAGAATTAGCCTGCAGTAGTGTTCAGTGACCAAGGTTATTAATTTTAGCCATAAATACATGCTGATAAAATGCTTTGAGGTTTTTGTTATGTTTCTCTGTTCTTATGGATTTAAGCAAAAAAATATTCTCAGAAATAGTACTAATATTACAGTAGCTCCACTGGTTTAAAAACTATAAGCTTTCAGAAATGTAAACATTTGTGTGCAGCAGCAATATTTGGGTTTTAACTAGAGATTGACTTGTGACTTCCAGCTTTCCGAGTTAAATTTTTAAATTTAAGGAACGTTGAATTTTTTTTTTTCCTGATGTGAAACTGAAGATCCTACCTTCAGAGTAGAAAATGCTGCTCTAAAAGTCTCTAAAAGTCATTGTTTTATAACAAAATGGGATTTTCATGTGTTACAATGTAGTCATAACTACTTATGTTGGCATAACATAAGACGTGAGATGTTGTTTACTAGTTTAAATGTGTTGACAGGCTCATCATTATACTGTCAAACTTTAGGTACGTGATTTAGAGATTTTTCTGTTATTGTCATCAGACCAAAAAGGTTGGATAGCAAGTTGAATCCATTTTTATTTTTTTACTTTGCTTTACACTGGAACCACTGAACTTAATATTTTCCTTAAAAATGTCAGCTCAAACCACTATCAGTTGCCAGAATGTCTGTCGTCTAGGACTCTGACCACTGTCCATATTCTTTATTTCTTACCATGTTTTCTGTAAGATTCTTGTGTTATATAATTTTTTTTTTACTACTGAGTTTTTATTTCCATGCTTTTTCACTTGTTGAACAAAGATAGAACTTTATGGGACCTTTTGTATTCATTTTGTTTTGTTTTTCAAATGAGATATTCTCAGTGCTTTAATTTTTTCCCTTTTTATTGCATACTGTATATTTTGTGGTACACTGTTGTGATCAATGTGGCATGTTAATGTATCTTGTTCTTTTTTTCTCTCTCCAGTTGTTTAGAATTTATAATGAAACAGGTAAAAATCTGAAGAAAACCAATCATATGCCAATACTCTGCTGTTTTATTTCCATTTCCAATTTCTTTAGCTTATTGTAGTTTTAATCATAACTACAAAAACATACCACAAACATTCAGTAACAATGTAAGGAAACATGCATTATATAGGTGCATCTTAACACATGAAGTTCTAGCATTCATTAATTACAAAGTAAATTGGATATTTCCTTTTGTAAAACTTTTTATTGTTATTTGTGGCTTACAGAAAATGGAAACTAAAATTCTAAACTTCTCTTAAAATAAAGAAAAAATGAAAATACCATCAAATTCCCACTAGAAGGTAGGCCTGCTCAGTTTGCACACTTTTCTGCATTGTTCTTCCTTCCACACATCTCTCTAGTAATTCATTGTTACAGTGTGAACAGCCAGCTTCAATAGCACTTAGATTTTATGACCTTTCCTCCTTTTTTCAGAACAGCTGTAGTGTTTTTTAATAACAGAGTATGCCATAAAATAACATCTTTATTGGTATTAATTTTAGGTTTTCATGTTTTCATCAATCATCTACATTTACAGTGTTAAAAGTTAAAGTATGTCAATGTAAATTAATGAGTTTCAGTTATTTAAATTAAATAATTGAAAAAAGAATTAGTTAAAATTATATTTTAGCTTATTGAGATGCATGTATATCTTCACATGCCAACCATCAAACTCATCTTAATAACATTCATTTTTTTATTTCCCCTTTTGTAAAAGAAATGTATCTAAATTGATGTCTATCTTCCACCGAATTTTAATATCTTTTATATAACTGCATTATGCAAATCTTTACCTCTATTGACTGATCCCATGATTCACTCTGACAGAAGGGACAAATAGAGGAACACATTTTGCATCTGTGATGCATTTATGGATTTTCTCACTGATAGATTTTATGATGCAGCCCATTCCATCTCACCATTGTTTCCCAAAATTAGTTTCATCAATCATGGACGAATTGCTCTGTTGCTTTGTGAATAGACCAGTCAGACAGCAGGGTGATTTGGGCAATAATTACTTGTTATCTAATTCTTTCATGAAAATCAGCAGTAATCATTAGAAAACAAATGTACAAAACAACATAGATGACTCTTTCCCTTTAATGTAACAAAACAGGATCTAACTTTATGCCACGATAGGTTCACCCAACATATTTCATTACTTACACCTGCAATTATAAAATATATCAAGTTTAGACTTTATTTTACACTGTTCTATATTAATTAAAAGGACAAAGCTTCAAACAACCTGAGTACATTTTTAAATAAGAGTCAAGTCCACAAGATTGAGTTTAAAATGGATCTTCTATAATCCACGCTATGTCTAAACTATACTTCTAAGGTTTATGCATGTTAAAAGGAACTTATTAATTTGTAGAAAAGAAAAATACTTTTTCTAACCATCAACAGGTCTCTGCTCTAATTTTGGTTTCACTACTCCTGGCAGCATTTCATAATAACGTTAAGCCTGCTGCACAGATAGAGCAGCAAAGGAAGCCTAATGTTAGCCTTTTTGGAGCTGCTATTGATGAGTATTAACCTGTTTAATGACCTGTTATGACAACAAACTATGTGTTGAGCTTTGACTCAAATATGGATCTATTTTCTATATTCATCCAGGTAAAACAGTCTTTGGGCAAAAGGCAGGTTACACTGTGAACAGGTCGCCAGCGTGAGACAGAGACACACAACCATTTACACACATTCACACCCAAGGACTTTTTATAGATAACAACTAACCCAACAGTCCTGTTTTTGGTCTGTGGGAGGAAAGCTGGAGTACCTGGAGAGGACGCATACGTGCATGAAGAGAACCAGCTAACTCCAGGCCCACGGTTCAAACCCAGGACCTCATTGCCACAGAGCAACAGTCCTAGAAACTGCTCCACTGTGCAGCCCTACAGTGGAGCAGCTGCAAAATTAAACAAAATTGGGCAGAACTATCAGAAAGAACCCGTGAAACGGAGTCCAATTGAATAGTTGAATGCTGAAAAAAACAAAACATCAATCTGTGTTTGTGTAAACTGACCAGAACCAAACTGCTGGTTAAAGTCATTGTAGCAAGACACACCCACTGCACTGCATTAGGAAACTGAAACTCTTCACTCGATGTGACCCAGTCAAGTCAATCTATGCTGTGCATGCAAAGGAGTAAAACGGAAGCAAGAGGCCAAAGATTGAGTAGACTTGTGCAATACTAAAAACACCACGAGGACCTGGTACTTCTGGTACCGGTGTTATGTTGACAAGGTTAATATTCCCTTTGTGGATTTTTTTTTACTCTTGTCATTATTGAATTAGTGGTGGTCATTCTGAAGGGTGTTAGTTCAGAAAATGACATTCACTATTTAAAGCAATATTTAATTAAAGATAAAGCTGTCTGTTTTATTTCAACAATTAAGCTCTTAAATAATTATTACAATTTTAAATAAAGGCAAAACCAAATTTAATTCTTCAGTATATGAGGATATAACAAGGGTTTAGAAGTGTGATATAAATCAAGTCAATGGGTTTATAAGCATAACGTTTTCTCAAGCTTTTTTTTTAGGCTGTCTTACAATGACAAGGATTACTGTCATTCTTTCCAAAAGTCTTTTTCTTCTTCTCCCTGCTGAGAATCGTCTTTCTCATTTCAAGGGGTTTTAGCTGCTAAACTGATTTAGCCATTTTGTGTCAGCCTATTGAGAAATGACATCCAGTGTCTGTCCCCTCTTTCCTCTCCAGCCCACGTTGGTCGTTACTCAGCAGTTCTTGGCTCAACCTCTCTTAACAGAAAGAACCGGGGTCACACGGATAAAACCAATCATAAGAATTTAATCAGTAAAAATGATACAGACCCTTTGTATTATCAATCTAAAATTAAATGTGTACATTTTAAAATAGTAGCACATTGTTAGGACCTGCTCCAAAGATGGCCTGTAAATCTGTTTCCCTGACAACGGCAGCACTGTTAGAACTGTTGCTAATCAAAAGCTCTTGACCCCAAGTCTCAGAGTTCTTAACTTCTTAAAGAGTTATATTTTTTAAGATTATTTTGTTATATGCTGGCAAATGTACACCACAAGTAGGATCTATGGGCATCCGAACAAACCTTGATATATTTAATCAAAATATTTGTGAATAGTATGAAAATAAATAAGCTAAACCTGTAAGAATTGAACCATCGTGTTGCATTTATGAACAAAATACCTTAACATTTTTATAACTACATGCCAAACATCTAGTACCATTTTAAATTAAAGCATTTTAGTACTCCAAACTTTATATGCATTTGGAGGAAAGTGATTCCATTTTGGACAAGGTTCTACAGACATTATGCACTCCATCATTCTGCATAATGAGCAGCACGCAGTACCTTGGTGAACAAACATGGTGAGATAAAGATGCATGTGAGTAGAGATAAATAACAGGCCGCCTATATCAAGGGGAGAATTTATTTGATGCCAGGGCTGTAAAAAAATAAACCATCCAAGACGGGAAGGAAAGCAAGTTTACATGAAGGGAGGAATACCTGTCAGGATAGCAGGAAATGAAACCAGCGATTGTTGTTTAATAATTGTCAATATGTCATAAATCTGAGTTACACAAATACAGCCCTGGGGGGAAGTGGAGAGGGAAGTAGGGGGGGGGGTGTTGAGCAAAACTTTTTCTGTGAGGTTCAAGAGAGGAACTCATAGTCCCCGCGTGTGTTGAGCAAAGATAAAGAATGAAAGAACCTGTGATAAATGTGTTTATCTGCTTTGTGCTTTAGCTTTCATATCCTGTGTTGCCCAACTGTGTTTGTTGCTGGGATGTGGTTATGAAACAGAACAGAGAGGCTGCAGCTTGTGTATCGTCTCTATATTTCTCATATCTTATGAAGATTTGTTGTATTACCAAGCTAGTTGGTAAGGCAAGCATCATCTGATCTCCCACAGCCACAGTTTCATCAAGTGTGTGTGCGTGGGTGTCAGTCAGGACTTCCAGGCCTCCTGTGGGAGGTTTGGTTATTAAGGCACAGCTGGATATTCTTTTTTTTTTAATTGGCTATGTTATATTGTGCTGTGTCTGAAGAAATGAGAAACAAATTGAGGAGATAGACTTATAGTTACGGACGGTGCTCAAACATGAAAGTTGTAAATATTTTCAATTGTTTGGCAAAAAAAACATGGATAGCTAGAAAACATTGTTAAAGAGTCCTTTAATTTGCATGACGAGTGTCTTGCAATATTGTTCATGTCTGTTAACTAGTTCAAGGTTTGTCATTTAAAACCTACTGGCCATAATTTGTTAATTTTTTAAAATGTTTCTGATACAAGAGCATGCAAAATATCTGAGGGAAAGCACAGTAGTTTTCTTTTTAGCAGATTTTATCCAAATACAGAACAGCCTCCTCCACTCATATATCCTTTAATTAAAACCTGTGCACCCACTTACTCTCAAAATTCACATAACTGGTAGAGTCCACATTCATAGTTTGTGGTTTCAGTATCAGTACAGCTGTTTCTTCAAGATTGCACAAGTTTCTTTGATAAAAAAGAACTACGGAGAAATTCAAATCTTAACAGATAATCGTCCCAGAAACATTGCATAGTATGAAATAGAAAAGCAAATATGCAGAAAGAAGGCTGTCCACCTATTTTATGAGTTGGCTGTAGAAGAACCTATTCTGAGCAGATGAGCCCAAAATGAAACTTTATGATCTATACAAGACATTATTTAAGGTAGAGAATAAACAGTTCCAATGGTGAAATATAGTAGTGGCAGCATCATGATGTGGTCTGCCAAAATTCAATCAAGAATCTATTGAAAAATTTGTATTTTCCAAAGTTCTTAAGCAGACTGAGTTTTAGATATTTATTAAAGAAAAAATAAAGCCTTAAAAATCTAGAAGTCCTTCAGTAGACCTGCAGCTGGAATTATGGTAAAAGTTAGCTCTGCACAGTATAGGCCACAGGTGGTGTTTATCATTGCTCAATATTTTTATCTGAAATTGAATTTTGAAATGCATATATTTTTACTCACAATTTTCTATTGATTGGTCTGTTAAAAGAAAGTCCAATAAAGAAAGTACATCTTTGACAGAAAACATCAACGTTTATAAGCACTGGGGAATGCTTTACAAGGGGATTTTTCTTTCACATTTGGAAAGGGGGCTTAAGGGAACTCTATGGAAGTTCCTAATATCAAATTAGCAGACTGTATATTTTTTTTTAGTAATACAAATGTTTTATTGAATTTTAAGAGATTTTCCAGTCATCGAGGGTGAAGTTGAACTGTTTGTAAAGGAGAAATCAAAATTTATTTAGTCATTCACCTCCCACTGTTCTGCTGACTGGGTCCTACACAGCTGCATGGCAATAAAGCTTTGCAATCTAGTGCACAGCATGCAAATATGTTGACATCCTAATTTCTTTATTACAATGACAGTAAATGTCAAAAGATTAATTAATCCATCTTGGGGTAAACTGCGCCAGATGTCATCAGTTATATTTTCTACTAGTTAACAATTTTAGAATGTGTAAGGACTCTCAAGGCATGAAAATAATGGTAAACAGAAACTAGATAAAAAAACCTAAAGATACTGATAAAACAAACAAAGGCAAACTGAAAAAAAACTAGGAAACCATAGAGAAACACAACATGAGCACAAACCAAATGAAGATCACAAAATGGATAAATAAATCAAGTAAAAAATGCTGAGTTAGGTTGAAAACAATTGATAAAAAATAGGAATTGTATAAAATTGTCTCTGAGTCAATTTGCTCCCTTATTTCTACCCATGTGTTGCCATTGTACAGCTCCCGCTGCTAAAATGAATTTCAAAGCACTATAATGAAGCTGTGCCTGTTTTTCAATCTCTTTTGTGTCATTTTGATGAAAGATAAATTAAAGTAAAGAAGGTCTTAACTTTACCCCCTTTCCATTGATTGTAGTTCTGATTTCTGTTTGGTCTATTACTCTGTTGAAATACGGGCGATTACTGTTATTATTGATTGTTATTGTTAATGTGGAACATGGCCAAACCAAAATACATTTGAGCCTTTGGAACAGAATCAAATTCCCCATTGCAAGTTGTTAGTAGAGTTGGGGACTCTTTCATGAGTCATCCATGCTAACCACTATGACTGGTAAAATATCCAAGCTACATTTTCTTTCAATAAGAGAAAAGCTAAAGGTGAAAAAAAACAAAAGAATCTCTGGCAAGGTATCAATTCTAAACATGCCTCAAAACCCATAGCAGAGTTCCCCAGGAAGTGCAGGGAGGGTTGCAACGGCTAACTGACCCAAAAATCATTGAACATCTGAGAGACACCTCAAAACAACTGTGCATTAATGTTTCCCTAAACAGAAAAGAAGGTGAATATCTATTGACTCAAAACTAAGACTAAAAGTGTTTTAGAAAAAAACATGTCTAAAAAATGTCCAAATATAAATATTCTATTTGGATGTTATGTGGTACATCTGATATAAAGTAGGCTACTGCATGGTTGGCAAGTGGAAGAAATAGTATTTGAATGTTGTTTTTTTGTTGTTTTCCAACTCATAAAAAATAAAAAGGCTGGCAGTCATTGGTATGCAGCCCTGTTGAGGTAAAACCCATCGTTACTATTTAAGTATTTTATGCTTTCTCTCCACAAGCTGTGCAAATTTTAGACAGAAATTTCAGAAAATTCTGTATTGGAGATACTCAGTCAGATTGGACGGGTGGCATAACAGTCTTAGCAGATTTAGTCCAGGACTTTGATGATTCTTTTCTAAAAAATGTAAATGTTTTCACCTAAATCCTTTTTATTGTGCCATAGCTGTATGTTTAGGTTGTGTTTCTGCTTCAACAAGAACATCCCCCCAGTCTCAAATGATTTGCTGTCCTGAAATCAATTTTATATCAGGATAAGCTATTAAATATTTATTTATTTATGACCAGACTGCTTTTTTTACACATTGACTCTGTCCTATTCGAAGAAGACTAAAAGTCATCCCATTGACAGGTGACTTCTGAGGGTAATGGGTTGAGTATGGTGTAGGGGTAAAAGAACAAAGGGGGCTTCCGACAGTTTTTTTAAAGAAATATAAACACTAGAGTAATTTTACATAACAATAATGGGTTACTTCGTGTTGGTTTATCATATAAAATGCAAACAAAAGTAGAAGAAATATAAATAATTTCAAGGGCATTTTAATGAAGAAATCTCAAAGTTTATCTTTGATAGAAATCACTCTCCCAGCTGAAATGTAAAAGTTTTAAACGGTCTTTTGCAATTAAACTTATTTAATTTTTTGGTCTATCCTCTCAAAAAAAAATAATTAGACTATTAAAACCCTGGTCATACAGTTTATGAACAAAAATAAATATTTGAAAATGAGGACAATGATTAAATATGGAAAAAAAAAACCTCATGTTGCTCTCATTTGCAATGATATTGAGCTGGATTTTAAAGTACTGCTACAGGCAATAAAGAAAAAAAAGAGCTCCCTGGGGTCTGGAGGAGAGATAGCTAGAGAAAGGATCAGAGAAAAAAGTTTGTGTTAAAAGAGGAATGAGCAGGAGAAAAAAGCCTGCAGGAATGAAGAGCAGCTGTTGAGTGCTGCTCCCTCCTCTGAGAACTGCTATACATGCTACAGGCTCCTACAACTGTCTAACATTTCAGCAGCTGTCTGAATAAAGAACACTTTCACAGTTGTTTCTTTGTTGATTATCTACACTTTAAAACACACTATCCACACGTTAAAGAAAACACCTCTGCTCCCACCTTTAACGCAGCTATGTAATGAATCAGGATAAATGAAAATGGCGCACATAGCTGGAAGCGTGGAAGGGTATAGCACATTCTTTGCACTTGACCTTTGTTGCCCAGCCTTCACAGTAAAAAATACATTTCAAAACATGTCCCACTGCCTAAGGTTAGAGACACACAGGTGCCAGGAAAAAACATGTTTACATCAGGCAGCGATGCTTGCTTGTGGTCCTCCTACGCTTCTCTATGGCCTGTCTTTCTCTGAGTGCTCCCTTGTGTGTTGTAACAGTAATAGCAGTGACAGTTAGAGCAACTTAAGAGACATCCCAGGAGGGTGCCTGATAATTACTATCTTATGCTTCACCGATTTACTAATGAGGCTTCTCCATTGTATTCCAAATTGTCCTCCTTTTTCTTTTCCTCTCACTCAGGTATTCACTCCCCTCTCCCTTCAGCTGATGGAGTAAACACAATTTTACGTGCCTTTCCATTGTTTTCTCCCACAAGGATAAGCACAAGTGGAGGGAATGATTCTATATTTTTACCTCTCCTCAGTTATATGCCACAACCTCACTTTTTTCTCTCTGAAAATAGGAAATACAAAAAAATAAAATAAAATTGGATCTTCTGTGCATATCAGTCTTCTGACTATGTGCGAGTAAGGAGCTCTGGTACTTCTCTCAGACGGATCCTTATCGGCTTATCAGCCTGTCCACTTTATTTGATAATACATCTGAGTGCATAGCTCTGCAGAATCTCTCTCTCACATATATAGGATGAAAAATGTAAGAGCATGCATGAATGAGAAAGAGCAAGTTTATGTTTCCATACTCTCAGCTACTTAAATTATTTACCCTCATAAATCCCCTTCTTCTTTTTCTCTGTGCTGCCTGGTTGCATCTGTCTCACACCCCAAAAGGCTGTTGTACAGGGACATGCAAAAAATATTTTATAATTGCTAAGTGTGGGGAGTAATTGGATTTTCTAATATCTTGAAATGTGAAAAGTTTGATGTAAGTTTCTATTAAGCTCCAATGGATATGTCACATTGACAGCTTTTGCTGTAGTTAGCTGCGAGTCTAATGGAGAATCTCACTACCAGCAGATCTAAAGACATGAGGGGAACTTCTACCCATTCCTCTTTGCAAACAAGCTCAAGCTGAGTCAGATTGTATGGAAAGCGTCTGTAAATATAAAGGCCTAGTCACAAATACAATTCAATTCAGTCTATTTATATAGCACCAGTTCAGAATACATGTCATCTCAGGCACTTTACAGGGACAATATTGTCAGATCAGTTAAAAGTTCCTGTCAAGGAAAACCAGCTATTGGCATCCAGTCATTGACACATGCTCGTCCTGGATGCGACAATTTTCACTTGCCTTTTGCCGGTTCTGTCATACCAAGCATGCATGTAGTGACAGTGGAGAGGAAAAACTCCCTTTTAACAGGAACAAACCTCCAGCAGAACCAGGCTCAGTGTGAGCGACCATCTGCCGAGGCCAATTAGGGTTAAAGGAGACAGAAGCAGACATACAGAAAGAAGCAGAGATGCAAAACGCAACTGACAGCTCCATTGGCAGCCCAGTCCAGGAAAGATACAGCCAGGGCAGTTCGTGGCAGAGAAATATTTTAGTCCTTTCCAACCAAAGCAAACTCTCTGATTTGTCTTGTGTGTCACTTATACTCTGTAGCAAAATAAAAAACAGGAGTTCTTATAACTTTAATCTTAAAACTCTTCCATAAAGACCAGGCATATGGAGCGCACTACTAACCACTTTCCAGATTCTCTAAACTGAAATATCGCTCTCTACAGCTCCTTCAGAGTTGCTGTGGAACTTTTGGCTGCTATTTTCACAAAATTTGTTAAAAATGTCTCCTATGTAATGACAGAAGAGGGGGATTTAATGCTTACGCCATAGACGATGCACATCTAATTTGTATGTTTGCCTTTGGTTTGACGTTCTTCCAAACATATTTGGACTCTGGAAGGAATATACTTTTTATATCTGAAGAGCTCCAGACACATCAGTGTGTTGTCAAAGCTCCTGACTTCAACAGAAATACAGAACTGTCTGATCAGTTGCTCACGGTTGATCATTTAAATATGTTTGAGTTTGTCAGTCCTGTCTGAAATCTCTTCCCTACCGTCATGAAGAAAGACTTTCTGTGTTGGCCAAAGTAACTCTCTCCTTTTGTTGACAGCCACATCTGACTTGCAGCTAAAAACACCTGTGCTTGGAAAGATAGAACTGTGGCCTGACCTCTTTGAAGTAAACCTCAGTGCCAACTCAGAGGACGTTGTGCTAATATTTCCCAGACTCCACAAGATTGTGGTGAGGTATTGCGGCAACCTGTCAGCAGACCCCAATACCCTGGACAAAACAGAATGAAATTTTTTTCCTAATGGGATTGTTTACTTTGTTTAACACAGGAACATTTTGAGTCACAGAACCTTAAGATTTCATTATATTCTCTATCTGTTGAGAGAAGGTTTGGTCAGCGTTGAACCAAAAAGCAAAGGATACCTTTAACACACGGTAGAAGAAAGGTCTAAAAAGGTTTCTACAGCTTGAATTGGTTAACTAATAGGTTGCTGAAGGTTTAATAAAGAGTGCTGACACATGTATTAACATTAGATGGGAGGTTGAGGTGCTGTTGATGAGGATTTAAACTGTCTAGCCCAGAGGGTTTAAGAACTATGTTCTGCCTGAAAACATGCCACTAAATAAAACAATAATACTTCTACAGTTGTCAGGTCTTTTGGTTCCTGTGTAAAGGTATCACACATTTTTTTTTTTTTTTATCATTTAACTTTTTATTGGCATTTTTCACTTTTGTTTACATATACAATGTACATGAAGACTTCACAATATCCATAACATAACAGAACTTTGGCTTGG
>JAUZNJ010092224.1:0-22330 GCA_034780135.1 Jordanella pulchra | reverse complement strand
ACAGGACACAGCTGGGAGCAAACAGGGGAAGACAGGACGACACAGAGAACACAGAGACAGCTGGAGGCTCAAAAAAAATAACAGAGACACACGGATCCTAACAGCTTTAGAAGCAGGTTCTCTGAAAAGTATTTCCATTATTTTTACAGCATTAGCACTTGGCTGGAAATAGTTTTGTTTGAATTACTGCAACAAAGTGCCATAATACTGTGGAGATCTAACTTTGGCTCTGCTAAGGTGTCAGGGAAAGACATTATTGCTGTAATAGTATTAGTTAATATTATTAGTATTAGTTTGTTAGCATCATTCAGTCAACTGGCTTTATTTTAATCAGTGCAATTTCTAAACATTTATGGGGTTTAGGTCATCTTAAGCAACAACCTTGAATTAATGTTCTCTAAACTAAATAAGAAAGCCTAACTGTGCTCTTGCTAGTGTATGAAAACAATTTCACTAGTTAACATGTCAGCAGAATGTCATCTATACAGAGTTACACCATCTGTGTAAAACAAGCAGGTTAAAAAACAGAAAAAAGGATGAGAACGTGTCTAGATTGGGGGGCACAGTGGTACTTCCCTGTGGATCATCACACGCTGTCTAAGGCTAGTTCTAACGCTTTGTATCACACATAAAGCGGAGACTTTGCTGCTGTGATATCAATAGATGTAATGCTGTATATCCAAACCCCCTAGGTTGTTATAGGGTACCCGTGTAATGCAATAAGAAAACCACGTTTCAAATCGAGTTTTGTTCTCTAAATTATTACAAAAATAACCACGCTATCCAGGCTGCTGCAGCTGCTCAGATTTTACATTCAGGAAGGATGTAAAGGTACTTCCCTCTGACAGTTAGATCCCCAGCTGTACCAGCTACGTTTAGCTCCAACTATTTTTACATTTCTGAGACTAGTTTCCAAGCATGACTGCATCCTCCCCATAACAGATCAAAGCCCCCTTGACAAGATTAGAGATGATGTCAAAATGAAGCATGTCTTGATTCTTACAACATACTTTGCAGGAAAAAGGTAAAAAGTGCTGAACTCAAGAATCTGAAACTTAACAATAACTCAGCTCAAGATAACAGTTAGGAAAGGTCAGATAAAGGTCAAAAAAATACTTTTACAGTATCACTTGCCTTAAGATGTAGAAGGTTTTTTAATCTTCCTCCCTCATTTTTGCAAACTATTTATAATATATGATTATATAAGACTGAGGAGTTTTTTTGCCTTGTCATTCCAAAAAGAAAGAAGTATGACAATGCCTAATGATAAATAAAGACTCTATTAGGACTTCACAGAGGTGGCTGAGTGGGCACAGGTGCTACGATATATGGAGGTACAGCTGGTGGATGATGGAAAGAATGAGTCACAGTTTAGATTTCATTACAGAAACTGTTTTACCATCAAACTACTGGGTACCCAGCATGCATCTGATACACTTATGCCACATATCCAGAGATATTAGCTTGTAATTATTTTTATGTTTTGCCAAGACTTTGGTCCTCGAACTTTATATGTCTGCAAAATCCAATGAAGTACAAGGCTTTGGAATGGGATTGCTGTGATGTTTGAGGTTTTTCTGCATACTCAGAAATGTTGCACAAAGCAGACTCATGGGGATTCATGTCCAGGGGGAAAGAAATCCACCACAGCAATGTTCCTCCAGCTTTAGATGTGAGAAAAATCTACAGCCGAGCCAAAATTCCCTTGGCGTTTTTAATGACAAATCTGTGATTTTCTCAAAAGCCCCCATGTTTATGGGAACGCCCTAAGTGAACTACAAAGCACTTGCTAAAGCTCTGACTTATATACTAATCTGAATAGAGTTCTTTATTTTTATTTTTTTTACCAAGAAATAGCTGCTTAGGTCCATTATTTCAGAAATTACCATAAGGCCTGCAAATACTTAAAAATAATACAGTTTATATGATTAATTAAGGCTTTATTTGTAAACCACTATTCTAAGCTATGAGAATGGTTTTATTTTTAATGTAATGTTATAAGCCTTTCACTGAATATGTAATTAATAAAGCAAAACTTTACTATTGCTAATAAAAAATTCCAATTTTGTTTCACACTGTTCCTTTAAAATCAATCACCTAGAAATCTTACAAGCACTTGTTCTTTAAGGGAATTCTGGCTGTTAGCTTAGGTAGTTTTTACAAGCTGGTATGTGGTGTTACAAATGATCAAAAATAAAATCACACGATTACTCTCATGTTGACTTAAATTGGGACCTTTTGCAACATGCAGAAGGCAATTATAACATGGAAACACATTCTGAAAGCTGAACACAGGACCCTGTAGCTCAGAATTCAGGTAAGTAGAACATAACCTTCCATAAACGGTTGCAGCTATGAGTTGTGAGAAACCCCATGGATGCACAACACTGCTAGAAAGTGCTGATGGACTTTCATTAATATTACACCATGCACCATCATCTCAGGACCCCTAATTAAAACCCAAAGGCTCCTTAATATGACTCATCTACATTCTATGTGGAAAGTTGCCAAAACCCATAACAGTCTGCTCAGTAGGTTTTTGGTACCTCATAGGGAAATGTAGGGCACAGATCACAAGCTTAGATCTTAGGAAGTGGGTGAATTGAATTTCACAGGATATGGCGTCACTGAATCTTTTTCACCTTTGCCATTATTTGTTTAAATTATATTTTACCTCTTAATGGTGTCTCATTTTGCCAGAATTTTTGCCATTATGATGGCTTGTGAGAGCAAGTCATCATTTAAGCGTACATAGGACTTTGACCCAGGGCACATTGGCAGAAGGGAGGCTGCCATATAATCGGTACCATAGGGTCCTCTTACCAAAATGAGGGTAATAAGTCTAACTCAAAGACACCTCGACAGAAGCAGGCAGAGACAAAGCAGGGGCTCAAACCACCGACTCACCAGTTAGAGGACAAACCTCTACATCCTGAGGTACTGGCGCCCCACGGCTCATCGCTGTAATACTCATTCTGGATCGTCTTTTAAAGGATTTTAAATTGCGTGAATGGAATCACCCTAACAAATTTAAATGTGGTCTATATTCAAGATCATATGTGTCAAAGGCCCACGTGCAAAATCTGTCCCTCCACTCTAGTTTACCCAGACTACAAAAGGCATATCATGTCATGAAGTAGAAGCATATACTGATTTAAATGAAACAAAGGGGATAAAAAGTGTTAAATAAATGGCAGTGAAGTCATAAAACCGTAAGAGTATACTTTTTTTTAACTGAAATGATTATTTGAGAAATGTAATTCTTATGTCTACAACCAGCTCTTTTAATGTGTCCCAATCTTAAAATGAGTTTGACATCCCTATTCTAGATAGAGCTTAAATTTTTCCATGAAACTACTCGGTTCTTGCTCTACTTTCTGCAAATATTAGGCCTCGCCGAATAAATTCTGACCATCAGTTAAACTATGAGGATTTCCTAAAGAAATACATCTCTGCACAGCTGTTGATAGAAAAACATGACAGTGCTTGTAGATATAACTATTCTGATATCAGTACACTATGCAGCATAAAACAGTACTCAGTAAAATGGATAATGACCTACTGAAGGGTGCAGATGGAAGAGATGGCAGACTTTTATAGACTGTGTGGTTCTAGGGGCCACCCTCAATGTGGCATGTAAATATTTTTGCCTTCCATAAACAAAGCTTCCAACAGGTTATCTATCTTGCTGCGTACCACAGAGATCAGCCCAATGTCCCCTTTTTTTGAACCATTTAAACATGTCCTCAGATCCATCTCTCTTAAAACATACTAAACATAGAGACTGTTCCTCAGCTAACTGGTTAATATGACAAACTGTGCAGAAAAAAGAAGAGTTATTAAAGTTAACAGGGTGTTTTCAGATGTTGAATGCTGTAGTTTCCTTCAATACATCCTTAGCAGTCGTATTCTATTATTAATGTCTTTTGTTTCTAGGATGGCAGTCTGTTAAATTATATCAACAAATGATGTTAATCCTTAAAAAAATTAAATGCAACACATTTATGCCTTAAAAGGAATCTAATAAGTTTTCAAAGCAAGCAAAAAGAAAAGACAAAACGGAACAACAAGCAATGCATCAGTTGGAGGAGACACAGAGCTAGTGGATGTTTAATATGACCCTCCATGTCCACTCCAACTCGTTCATCATGGCAAAATGGGAAAGGTAAACAAAGATAAACAAAATTTTTCATCCACATACACACTTCTAGACACTGTGTGTGATCATTTCAAAGTTCAGAGAATAAAATGTGGTTAAAAACATACTACTCAAAGATTGCATGAGGCAAACTCCACAGATACGTGACATGTTAGGGATGGTCTCCCATCGGCAGGGTCAATGCACAATGAGCCAGAAAATGTCACTGACTTAGAATAAAGCAGCGTGCTGATGCTCAGCCAATCAGAATAATCACATAGCTTTGTCTGTGTTGCAGGAAGCGTAAGTCGTTAGATGAATACTTGATCCCTTCATGAACAGGATTCTTCCTCACTGTGACACAGGTAACTGCTGTTGATCACGGAGTGAAAACGAAGTGACATTTAGACATATGGATAAAAACCCTTAGCAACAGCAAAGACAGTCTAATATTAGCTTATTAGGGGATTTTACAATTTCTGTGGCCGGGGGGACTGTTGGGAATCTAATGGAGGGGAACTGTAGCAATGTTTGCCATGCATCCTAATAACAAAGCTGCTCTATAATATGAATGTAAGAGTAAAATGGACAAGAACAAGAAGAAAAGACTCACATTGTCCCTCGCTTTAGGGCAGAATAAGAATGAGGGCTTCCTTCCTGAAAGCCTCTCTCCACCATGGGGCCTTTTAACCTGTCAACAATCCCCAATCATTCTGAATATCACACTCTTATATGCAAAGGACCCACTCCTATTTCCTTCAGTCATTATACTGTGGGTTGCAAATTACATGGCAATATAAGACATTAAGGAGATTCCTTAAAGGGTAGTGCAGACAAGATAATGAAATCCCTTTCATGGTTCCCCTATGAATAACAAAGAGATAGAGCAAGACAGATGTTGGACATGGCTGCTAACAAGACAATATTTTATAATTTTATAATGGTGCACTGTAGTGGTTACCATTATTTTATTCATTTACATTTGAAACACACAAACTAAAAAAGAAAATCCAGGTTTTCATAACAAAAGAACAATTTAACAGATATTTATTAAAAGTGTCACTGATAAAGTCTTACCAATTTTATGTGGTGCAACTGGCCCATAAGAGACACCATTAAATCCAGTCTCACATGTGACAAGTTGGGCACAGTTTTAACCAGAATGATGCCATCTCTTAAAACAGACTTGACAAACTTGCTGGGCACCAAAGGGCTTAAAATAGCCTGACATGAAGATCAGAAGCCTAACCATTCACATGGGGGCACATGCAGGATTTCCATGCATGCCACTTAAAATCAGCTGTCTTGGCCAATAGTTCATCAAAGAAGTCATTTTTTCATTGCAATACTGCACACTCTGCTGTGATTATCCTTGTTATTTGATACTTTGTGCTGCTCTAGTTTCAACACAGCAACAAGGTCTTGGGGAGAAAAAAAAAAGAAAAAAAAAAAACACAAAAAAATCCAGATGCAAATATCCTAATTCTTTAATGATCATATATGATAGTTAAAAATGTGCCTACTGCTTCCATTAAGACTGCAGCAGAAGATTAATCTAGAATCAACAGGACACTTTTTTTTCCAACAAATGAAACAGTTTCCATCAACAAACATGCAATGATCCTGTTGTTAAAGCTACTGCAGCAGTTGCATATTGAGACGGGCACTCAAGGTTAAAGAGAAAGAACACTGATAAAAAAAAAAAAACATTTTCTTCGTGTTCTTAACAGACCTTTCATTTTCACTTTATCTGTATTAAATTATTTATGACAAGGTGGCATCTGTGGTCTGTTTTACACTTGAGGTAATACTGAGCACTTTAAGGCAGCGGCCTCAATTCTGCCCTGTATGTTTTAGATGTGTTTCTGCTCCAGCAAACCTGAACCAAATGATGGCATGATGCCATCAGGGGCTGCAGAGGCCTTATAATCACCCATTTATTTAAGCTAGAAATGTGGTGGAAGCTGTTGGTGTTAAAGACCCCTTCTTTAAGGAACTGGAAGTCATAGATATGCTAAAACCCTTAAAATTATACAAGATATTCTTTCTTTTAAAAAAATGTTTCTAGAAATCTGCCAAATTGGAATTGCATTTAAAAATCGTAGAAGGGTTATATAGTTGTACCAGCAGCGAAATTGAATGTGTAGGTGAAAAATGTTCAATATATTTATTCTCTTCTAATAATAGTTTTTAGATTATATTTCTACAGTGCCTACTCTTTTAAAACAGTATGTTGACTGAATCAATGATAGAAAATTATTTTGTCTAAACTTCTGTTATGTGTCTGCTTTTATAAAAAATGCATTGATTGCTTCAGTCCACAGTTCTGTTTTTAATATTGAATCCACTGGCCTAATGTAATTGAAAAAAATACTTAAAAAGAAAAGCAGGACAAACACCTGTTTGGAATACAGAGCTACTTGATTGCCTGGAAAAATGTGATGAAAGATACAAAAAGACAATCTATGAAAAACTTTTTTGAGGTTGTGGAATAAAGGGGAAAATAAAAGAAACAGCTCTCTAGAATGTATAAATAAGAGAGATTTATTGATTTATACCTTTCATTGCTAAATTATGTATAGTTTTATTTATTTCATCCTGCAACTGGTACCATATATTTGGTTGTTTTAATGAGCATCGGTTACCTACTGCCATCGAAATGTAACTGAGTACATTATTTGTGGAAAAGCTGTGAAATGTACAAATGGTAAATATTTTGTAAGGATTTTTTTTTATTATTGTGAAGAGTATTTTTTTTCTAAAACTTTGCATGAGTACATTTCCTACATGTGACAAGGGAAAACATAATAAGGTGATGAGTTTAAGGGTATAAAATACATGAAAGGCAGCGTAAACTTTCTCTTCTAGAGTTAAAAGAAAAGCCCATGAAAACAGTGCACTTCTCTTGCTTGAAATTAAATTTACTCTCAATGGGATTCACCTTTGAAGTGTGATTTTGCAGGTTCACAGAGTTAGACAAAGCAGAATGGGGGGAGTATCTCAACTCTCTGTTTTTAAACACAGCATAAACTACAGGTTGTAATCAGTGAAGCCTTTGGTGTCCTTATTCAACCTTTTGCTCAAAGCTTCCTGCTTTCTCTGTTTCTTTTGTGACATGGCTGACACAGAATCTACTGTGTGGGATATTTAAAACAGTTTGCTACTGTTCTTGGAGCCTTTTTTTTGTACATATCCCTGTCCTGTCCAATAGTCCAGGACTCACAAAGGCTGTTCCTACTGGTCTCATCTTCACAATCTGTCATGTGAACGCGGAGCTGGCTCAATCCCAGGGGCAGACAGCCATTATGAAGACTGACTGGTCACAGCAGCGCCCACACATTTGGCTGCTAGAGCTACCGCCTGTTGCCTTTTTCAAACAATCCCCCTCTCTAACAGCAGAGCGCTGACGCCTCCTTAATTAGAGACCGCTCGGATATCCTCGATGCATTGTCCTGAAGTCTAGATTGCTCTGGAGAAATTTTTAAATTAAAAGCCTCTTTATACCAGGATTGGAGCAATAATACTAATCCTTTTCTAGTCTAGATTCTATGTGATTGGAGAGGGGGGGATATTATTAGCTTATAAAGCCAGGGAAAAATATGTCTGTGTTAGTGAAAAGCAGACAGAGTTGGAGAACAGAGCAGCTATTAGGCGAGCCTTCTGCCACACGCAAACTCCCCCACCATTGCAACCACCATCCAAACCCTTGGTGTGAAGGACATCAAGACAGACAACCCAGTCACCAGACAGTCACAGCTCTCATCTGACCAGATAAAAGTGATTCTCATCATTCATCCTTCTGCTTTCCTTGGGAGAGTTTTAATTATTATGAATTCAATGACACTCCTGAAATTACACCAAAGAGACCTTTGAACAAATAACACTAAATCTTTATTTATGGAAGCGTCTTTTTAAACAACAACGTCAAAATGTTTAACACAAAAAATGAAAGATGGGCAGAAAAGCAGTTAAAGAGTAAGTAGTTCCTAAATACTCTAGAGCTTTGGATAATGGTGAATAAAAGTAGCCCCTCCCATTTTAAGTTGAGTCTAAGGTGACACCAACAGGTTAACAATCTAGTGTGAAAAGACCTTTGATCAATGTTACAAAGACATGAGGCCATTAAGAGCTTTTAACATAAAGAGATGGCGTTTCTTCAATCAATTCTTGAAGATGTAGGAAGCCAGCAGATGGATTTGAAGGTAAAATGCCCCCTTCTTTGTACAAGTGTGAAAATTCTTGAAGCAGTATTGTAATGAAGTAGTGAAGAGTTTCCAAAGAAAACAATACTTTCTTCCCTTTCTTTATTGTTCATAATTTTAAAAAAACTCAGAACATATTCAACAGTAAAGATCAGTTATTTGTATCTTTAGGATCTAACTACTCTGGGAAATAGTCATCAATATGCTATTATATCATCTGTACACCAAATAGTGGTGAGCAGATGAAACTTTTTCATTTCCAAATCCATACAAATACTACGTTTTGATTTTGAGTGAAACAATATTAGCACAAATCATACATCCTTTAATTTTTCATTTTGTAAAATGGGGAATGTGAGCAACGTCTTGATCTTTTGATTGAATCAGAAAGGAAAGGGATGAGAAAAATGGACTCATTTATTACTAACCAATTATAAAACCTGAGAGAGAAGTGGATGGAAGAGTGTGTGCTTTTATCAGAGACTTCACATGCAGGTCAATATATATCAATACTCATTTTATGGCTCATATTGGACCAGTTTCCAATACAGTATCGGACAGTACCATCCCCGGTACAAATAGAAGACTTATGTTATCTTTATTTTTCAAAAACTGCTAAAGAGAAAATAAGAAGTATTTATTTTTATCATGATGCATTCAATCGTTTCACTCAGCAACAAAAGGTTTTACATGGTCTGCAGTAATGATGCTCCATTATGAAGAGCACTTTTTATTTTAAGAGTTGCCTTGGAAAAAAAAATAAAAAATCAGCAAAAGTTTATTCATTTTTTAACCTAATAGTATAAATCGCATAAAGGTTTGTTAGAAATCAGAAAGCAAAACCGTATCCATATTAGAATTTGCTGATCCAGCTATTCAGGCTTATAACTGCAACATGAATGTGTTGCTTGGTTGTAACAGAAGAGGTCTGGGTTGGATTCAAAACTGCAGCACAGTGAAACAGATCTTTGGTGCTTAAAGGCTCCCCTAGTGAGGCCTGACTAATAAACCTTTATGTGCACTAATGCATCCTGTAAAAAACATGAGTCATAAAAGCCTGCCTCTTTCTGGAGGTCACAAACACCTATTAGATATTCTGTCATTAGGGAAAAAGAAGAGATTGCATATTTAGGACAAAACATATATCAAAGATGGATTATATGATTATTAGGAAGGGGATCTTATGGGTATAAATCTACGGCAGATAAAACTGCACTATTTATTCCATTTAATACCTAAGCACAAAATTCTTCATTAAAAAAATGATGGAAGCAATTACAAACCAACTCTAAATCTATATAGCCCACAATTTATCTGGGAAATGTTAGATGAAAGTTAATTTTTGAAAATGTGTCCCAAAAATCCTATTATAGGCTCGGGGTACTTAAATTCTTGACATTTTCTCATATTTGACTACCGAATACTTTAAATCGACATGGCAACAGAGCTTGTCGTGAGGCTGCTGAATTAAACATGCTACCCGTTGCACTCTCCTGCTACCCCCACTTTGAGAATAAATAATCAGAAGGACAATGTAGGAAAAGAAGAGGCACAGCACTTTAGATTTTGTTGTTGCAGTGGTGTTGCTGTCTTCAGTTGTAGAAAGGATATATTTTCCAGCAGTGTGCTTGTATAAGGGAGACTCTAGATTCTGTGTTGACAGCTCATACCTTGAGCAATAGTTTTATAAGACACTGATTCATTGGCCTTAGGGTTCAATCTCCCATTATCTTTCTTCATCTCCACCCAGCTGAAATAAGACCTGCAATTCTTTCTGAAAGCTAAAGCAGTAATGTATATTATAAGCATATATGGGTGAGCATTTATATGTGCTTAAAGAGCCTACAGGTCAGACTGCATAAGGAAAAGCATCACTGCACCTCATTCTGACTACATAGAAAGATAGTTTCTTTGCTCTTTTCATCTTTCCTCCAATTACCTGGTAGATGCAAGTGTGTGCTTGTGTGTTGGTGTGTTTTATGGAATGAATACTGAGCGTCTATGCAAAAAGAGACATAATTTGAAAGCTTTTAGTGTGTGTAGTGTGTTTTACTGCACAAATGATCCTATTCAAAGAGATATTTAAGTGGATGCGATAAGACATTCTGCCATGTAGATAAAACATGTAGCATATGTATGCGTGTGTGTGTGTTTGACAGAGGATAGAAATAATTTCTACATAAGCTGTTTGCCATCTTCTGTTAACCTCAAGTCACAAGAGCAGGCTATAATTGTATAATTCTCTTTCTGGTAAATTATTACATTTGTGTTACATCAAAGCTTATTTATGCTATTTTTTTCTTAAGTAAGTAAAGCTGATGTACTGCTGAATACATCGTATCCGCCGGGTTTCCATCACTGATATCTTTCTCTGGTAATAGATTTTTTTAATACCAAAATATATGAAAACATTTAAAGGTTCAAATAATATGAAAACGGCTAATATTGATACAACAGTTAGCAAGACACCAAAACAACATATACCAGGAAGCCATTTTAGCATCAATCACTGCTGAAATGGTCAGATTTCACTGGGTGGACCGGTCTGACCTCTTCTATGCCATGGCAGGGTCCAAAACAACACTATAGGCCAAATAACACCATGACTTCAATCAATCAATTGTAATCACTGCTGATCGGTTTAAGCAGACTATCAATCAGGTGATCAGGATTTTCAGCCATTTGATGATCCGTTATCAAGGTTTTCAAGGTTTTTTTCTATAATAGATCACTAAACAGGCCAGCATTTTTGTTTTTCAAATCAGACTAAGTGTGAAACATTGTTCAAGTTGTCAAACATAACACTTAAAAAACCTGACAAAAAGATTTTAGAGGGATAGCAACACTTGATTATCCTTTGTAAGACATGCTAGCAGACAATTAGCTTTTTTGTTCTCTCTGGCAAGCACCAATGTGAGTTTAGGTTTAACTCACTGTCCTACTGTTATAAATAATATATCCTCCTGCATTGAAACATATTTTATAGTTTGGCATTAATAGTGAAGGCTCAATTTCTCATGTAACTGAAAACAAGAGGGGTCTACACTTTGCTGCTGTATGCTTTTTTTTCTTTCAAAATTAATTAAAGAGTGAGAATACTTTTTCCCCCACAAATGAGACAGGAGAGTAAGAAATAACAAGAGCCCCGTCCTGCCAACAGAAAAGAAATAAAAATACAAACAACTAAAAGCACAAAGGGGTGGTGGAGGCAGTGAACCACAGTGAAAGATCAGTTTGTTTTTTCTTTCTTACGACAAGTACAACACTTGTTTTCTACCCATAGGTCTGACTATGAGACCTATGGGACATTTGTCACAGCTCTTTTCTTTCCTGTTCTTCCAACATCTTTTTTCTATGACAGTTTGATAAGGTTGAATGTACACTTAAACCAAAAAGAAAAAAATAAAACAAATAAACAAACAAAAAAATAACATGAAAACAAATTATATAGCCATAGCACTGATCTTTTTCCAGTGGTTCTCCTTATGCCAACAAGTCATACAAGAACATAAATAGTAAAAACAAAAAAAAAAATGTTATTGGGAAAAAAAACCTGTTATTCTAATTTTCAGCTATTTTTCTGTCTGGTGAAAATAAACTTTACAGACCATCATTAACATCTAAGAGATGTGATTCAGGCTTTTTTGTAGAACAATAATGAAAGCTACTGTATAATAATTTTATGCCTTCATGAACTGTGTCAGGAGAGTTTTGTCTTTTCAGATAGTAGATCTTACCATAAAGGGGGAGGGGTGGATTATCCCTTTGAATGTAATATACATATTTAAACAAACTGAAACAAAACACTCAAGTTTGATTCTGTAGCTAGAGTTGATATATCAAAAAATCAATCTTTTAGATTCTTCTTCTCTCATCAGTTTGTAAACCAAAGCAGTTTTTTTCTGTAGGATAACAGCTGCTCAAATGAGAGCTGCGGTACGCATAGGGGACACGAACCAACATTAAAAAGGCGGTATTGTTGATGCCGACTACAGTATTGACATAAAAAAAATCTACTTGAAACTTTACCAAGGTCTTAAGTTGTAAAATGTGTTTAAGTTTTTTGAGCCTGATATTATTGCAAGGTTTGCATGACAAGCTTAACAAAAAAACATTGTTTCGGATACTAATCTCTATTGAAAGCTCAAAAGCATACCGGAGCTTTTGAACTGTGTATGAGATGTTTGTGTTAAAAGAATAAATCTTTAAAAACGGGTCTGTGGCACAGGTGTGCTTAGCAAAGTAGATTAAATTTACCAAATAATTCTTCTTAGAGGTTTAAAGGGGGTATGATGGTAGAGAGTGGTATTCAGCTTTAATTTTGCTCTAATCTAAATTTTAATCATTATTTTTTAATTTGTAACAGTTTATCATTTCTAATACCTAATCACGGTCACATTTAACAGCAAAATACCCTGCAGGCATTCTCATACTGACTACAAAATACAGCTCATTAATAACATAATGTGACAGGGAAGGTCAAATCAATGCCACAGCAACAGAGCTGCATCTTTGAAGATACAACATGACATGCAATGGTCATGTGAGGAGAATACATATGCATCTTATTATGCTGCTGCTTTAGAGGGGCATGTCCATGTTACATGTCTATATAAAACAAAGACCAAAAATCATTTCATCATGATTAATTAAGGTAATATACACTAACTTTCCATCCTGATAATCATTTTAGAGCATAAATAGAATTCCAGCACAGGGTTTGATGAACAGACAACAGTCAAATACCTTCTTAAATATGACAAGCTGCTTTTGCTTTGATGTCTTTCAGTCAGGTTTCCGTGCCAACCACAGTATAGAGACTGCCCTATTTAAGGTTTTCAATGACGTTGGTATAAATTCAGACTCTGGAAGAACCACCAGTGTTGGTATGGCTGGACCTCAGTGCAGCATTTCATACTGTTGATCACTGGATTTTATTAGAGCATCTCGAAAACTAGGTCAGCCTTTTTGATGCTGGACTGGTTTAAATCCTAACTGAACGACAGGGACTTATATGTGTCAGTAGGGAACTTTACATCAGAGACCAGAAAAATCACATGTGGTGTTCCTCAAGGATCTATTCTGCCCCCCCTCCTATTTCACATCTTTATGCTCCCCTTAGCTCAGATTATAGCAAACCACAAGGCCAGTTAACATATCTATGTAGATGACTCACAACTTTACATCGCAATATCACCAGGTGACGATGAACCCATCAGAGCATTGGCTAGATGCTTAAAACAGATCAGTATGTAGGTGTGCCACAATGTTCTCCAAGTTAATAAAAACAAAACCGAGGTAACCTAAGGAGGAGAGATCCAGGATTAGCTCACAGCTTCAGCTACTACAGTCATGATGGACTCAGATGGACTCACCTTCAGAGGCACATAAAGGCAGCTACTAAGTCAGTCTTTTAACAGCTGACGAACATTTCCAGAATTAAAGGAATAATGTCATAGCAGGATCTAGGAAAACTCCTTCATGCATTTAGCTGATCCAAAACGCTGCTGTCCGTGTCCTCACTAGAGCTAAAAAAGTAGAACACATCAGCTTAATTCTTAAGTCCTTACACTGGCTTCCTGTAGCTCAGAGAATAGACTTTAAAATCCTTCTGTTAGTTTATAAATCACCGAATGGATCAGCACCTCAATACATAACAGATTTATTGTCAGTGCATCAATCTCCCAGATCACTCAGGTCTTCTAGTTAAAGTCTTCTCTGTACACCCAGGACCAACCCTAGAGAAGCAGCATTTAGTTCCCATGCTCCACTTATCTGGAACAAACTCCTAGAGGACTAGAGGACTGTAAAACTGCTGAAAGCCTGAGTTCTTTAAAGTTTAAGTTAAAATCCCATCTGTTTAGAGCTGCCTTTGACAGTTGAATTTAAACTGTTAACTGAGGTATTATTAGTTTAAGGTTGTGGTCCAACTGTTTTATCTGTTTTCTGCATGTTTTTAATGTTTATATGCTTTTACTCTGCTTTTATTTTCTTCTATTCTACTGTCTATTTCATGTAAAGTCCTTGGAATTGTCCATGTACTGAACTGTGCAGTACAAATAAACTTGTCTTGCATTGACAAACAGACGTGAGCGCCACCTACCAGCAGTACAGTGGAACTATCAGGAACCTAGATGGTGGCAACTGAGGCAGCTACTTAATAGAGCTCGAATGTCCTCCAATTCCTCACAGTAAAGCAAAAGTTTGTGTGGTCAAACACCAACTGTTATTATTGGAGCCTCCAATCACAACATAAAGCAGAAAGACAATTCCTGTTCCTGCCAAACAGAAACATCATCCAGGTAAAAGAGATTTCAATAAAATAAGAAAAAAAAAGTCATAGGCTAAAACCTTTTAATTAAAATGAATGCAAATGAAACTTGTTTCACCAGCAAGTGCATTGTTTATAAGCACTGAAATAAATTGGATCTTAGGCTTCTGAATTTATCAGCTGTGACAGAAACCTGCCTCAAAGTGAGCTACTGTGAGTAAAAAAAACAAAAAAAAAACACACAAATGTGACTGTTCTTCATTTAAACAAAATCATTTTTCTACTATTGTGTTGCCTCAAACTGAAGCTTTAGTAAAATGTACAGAACTAAATGAAAGCTATTCTTTTACTTTTCAAAGAAGGCGGCAAAAACTGTCTCTAAGGCACTGTGGTGATTTAAACAGAACAACTAGTGAGATCAAGATGAATTTTTTTTACAATTTCAGTCAGAGAGAAAAATTAACAAGAGCACAAGACTAAGGAACAGCAAGACTGTTTAGCACTCCCATATATGAACACAGATTAAAGATCCACACCTTTTCATAACAATGACATATTCAACTGAATTAAAGGTCATTCATTAATTCAGAAAGATTTGTTTTCTGACTCTGGAGTCTAAATGATTCTTACACTGCCTTTGAAAGTGTGATGCATATCGCTTAGATACCACAATATATTGTCCAATACCCCAAAGCTTAGTTTAGGTTCCCTGAGCTAACCCATTGCCATGTCTTGTTGAGTGTAGCCTTCTGAAATGTTATTTGCCATGCTTTCTTTCATTTTTTTCTGCTTATCCCCTCTGAATTGCCAACCTGCCTCAGTTTCCTTCTTTTCAACTTTTCGTATTTTTCTCTTTCCTCCTCAGTAGTCTCCCCACATCTGCTTCGATGAAGCAGAAACACATCTCTACAGGCTACACCTTCTTTTCATCTCCTCCCTGTCTTGTTACACCCCACCTCAGCTCAGTGTCCAAAATTCACCAGTACACACATTCCTCTACAATAATAGTTAGATACCATTTTGCTCTTTTATTATTTAATATCATATTAGTTGCTGACGCTTAATGAAAATTTGTTTTTTTAAATCAATTTAACTATTTTGTAACATTAACTAGTAAAGGTTCCTAATTAAATACTAAACAAAATTTAACTTTGTTTTTTAAATGAAAAGTTCTCTTGCTAAGAGAGTTAAACATCAATTTCCTTTGCCAGCAAAACAAAGGTAAGATTTATGTATTTTTATTATGTTTTTTGATCATTTCTGAATGCAACCCTTGCATGCTTTTCCATAAACAGCTAGAAATGACTTTTATGTTTCACATTTTCATTTGGTCATCTTTATTGGCAATAAGCTGCACATTAAAAGCTAAAGGTTTATGATTTTTTAATGTAGTTCTGACTTAGTGATTCTAAATGTTTTAGGGGTTGTGAAGTATATTTACTGAGCAGTGATTAATTTGTTGAGATTCAGAAGTCTTTTCAGAGGACAGGAACCTGCTTCAGCATACATTTACATTGTTAAACTATGAAGCCAAAAAACATATGCTGGCAAACACAAAAACAGAATAGGAAAGTTAAGAAAATGTATCTGGTGTAGCTTAAATACATAGATTATCAATTCCTCATTAGCAGTTGGGGGATCTTGTCATCATCAACCTGCCTGTAGCATCCTACTATATGGAAAACATTTCAGAGTATTACTGAAAACTCTGTTATCTCTGAAAATACGGATACAAACAGCACTTCTGCAGTATTCAGCAGAGCAGTCCCAGATGTTTCCTGATATACTGCGCCTTGTAAAAGATACAAAGTAGAACTGCATATAATAAACAACATATATTCACTCTGAGATATCGCCATCCAACATAACATCCTGAGGATCAAACTCAGCTACTGATGATAGGATTGAAGAAAATCTTTCTGTTTAAAATCCATGCTTTGTTGCTGGTCTGTAACAAGTCATTGAAATAATTTTTTTTTCTTTTTTGCAGTTTAAATGGTGCTTCCCTCATTATTTGCAAGCATTTTTATAGAATACTTAGCTAAACCATACAGTTTGTCCTTGTTTTGTACATCATTTATTTGCCATCCCACATGAAAAGGAAGGTTTGGATTTGGATGGTATTACTACAAATGTTGAATTCGATTTTTTTCTTAATTATCTACCAATGTTTTTTAATTTAAAAAACCTGCAAATTTTGATTTTATTTTATAAGTTCAAATTATCATTGTGTTGGATATCGAATACAGTTTACTTCAAAATTTTTGTTTTGTTTTCCAATGTGTGTTAAAAAGCAAAAAAAGAACGCTCTTTAGTTTGCTTTTAAAATTGACAACAGCCACCAAGCTGTTGTTTACTGGTGTGGTTGAAATACTTGCATAAATGGGCTGCAAGTTTCAGCATAGTTGGTTGAGTTAACAAATAATGAGTAAATAGACTGACTTGATTGAGTAATGATTATTCCATAAGCAGCCATTCTCTTAAGAACCAAAGTTTTCTTGTTTTGGCAACATCTTTTCTTTCCCACATCCTCACCTTCCAGCACATTTGACATTTCTGGTTAAGAAGTTGATGCCACGTCATTCACCATGTAGCACAGCCTGATGGGTGCTATGAAGTTCATACTGTAACCAGCTTGTTTAGTGTTTATATTTAAAAAGAGAATTGCATAAAGTGGATTATGCATCATTGTTGCTATAAAACAGTGTAAAATAATCAAAACTCTGTTAAGATAGCTTGAAATTTCTGTTTTAACATGCCTTGATGCCATAATGTTTCTCTTACCACAACCATCATCTGGCAATGCTCAAGGATGAACAGCGGCGATCACACTAGAACGCTGAGTAAGCAGACTAATAATTTTTTTTCATTTTTATCGAATGTAACAAATTTTTATCTAATAGCCAATCATTCAACATATAATTGTATCCCTGGTTACCACCCCATCAACTAAGAGCATTTCAGAGGGTTGCCTGTGTTTCACTTCATCTTTTTTCAATAGTAGTTTATAGTTGTTTTTCAATAGCAGATTTTTCAGTTAATCTGGGATCTATAAGGGTATTCCAATAAGGTTACTTGTTAACTGTGTTGGCAGGAAAAAGTACTTTAGAATAAATATCTTACCTGACATTACTATTATTTCAGTTTGCTGATTGATAACAACAAAATTGAATATTATCTTAATATTGTAAATCTTAGTGTTTCGAGACAAACTATTGTCATGTTGCCACAAGTACAGCTCTTGCCCAAACTTGGCAGCAGTTAGGTGGGAGTGTTTCTGAACAGTTTGGCAAAAACTTTGAACAAGCCAGACACCCCACCCCCCCCCCCACCCCCCAACACACACACACACACAAATTTGTCTGACAAAAACACCAAAGGGAGGTGGAAATTTTACGAGAAGTACAAGGACGAGTTGCTGATTTTATGGCTTTCTAATTACAAGGGTTGGATGGGAAAAAACTTCCTTTACATCAGGATAGTCACAGCCTTATTAAGGGTAGTGGGCTAATCTGCAGCCTTTGAGTTCAGGTAAAGAAATGTGTAACCAACAATAGCTATACAAAAGAATAAAACTTTTACCAGTAAAATAGGAATACTTATGGAGATGAAAGATTGAGATCATGAAAGACTGAATTTTTTAGAAAGATTCATAGAAATGGATTATTTGGATGCATAAAAGAGGCTTTAACCTGCACAGCATAATGGATAGTAATAGTGCAGCAACCCAAATAGAGGTATTATCCTACCTAAATTAACTCATTTATTCCCAAGAAAATACTCAAGGGAAACTAATAACCTCCATTACTCTTTACAAACCTCAATGCAAACTAGGTGCTCGTGCTGAAACTTATTTTCTTCCCTTAACATCTCTGACTACCTCCCTCGATTCTGCATTTTTTAAATCTAGTTGACTGATGTTCATGTGGCATGTAAAGTATTGCTTTTAATCTAAATGTGTGCCTTTCCATTTGTCTGTTTGGTTTGTGTGTGCTTTAGATTAATGCGGAAGCTCAGAATCCCCACTGTGGAATAGTGACAGCCCGAGGAAAGCAGGAAGATAAAAGCATGACAGAGGATGAAACAAAGACATTGATTCAGAGAGAGAAAAGAAAGAGAGAAAGAGGAACATATATTAAAGTTTAGACTTTTTTTCAGTGTTTGGGTCTTTCTGGGAAACACACAAACAGGGAAATAGAAACAGATCCATCTCAGTAAAACATTTTAAATTATTAAGTGGAACAGACAAAACTCCTTTGCGTAATCTAAAATTGAAAGAATTTCACACACAGATAGGTGGCCAAACAAATACACAAAGACAGAAGCACATAGGCGGAATGACTTTAAATGAGAAAGGCTATTCTGGGAGGTGATATTAATTTTTTAGTGAGGGAAATGCATCTCCCTCCATGTCTTAATCTCCAAGTTTTATCGAATGTCCTCTAACCACTTCCCCCACCACAGTATCCTCCTGCCTCACTTAACACATCTATTTGACCCCAGTGGAAGGCAAGAAGCTCAGACAGATAAGCTGTGTCCCTGAGATTATGCTCTGCTTCGCAGTGAGCCTCCATTTCTTGGTTTGTGTGTTCATGAGAATTCACTGTGTGATTGTGGGTGGTCTTTAACCTTCACTCAGTGGGATAGACATCTCTCCTGCAGAGCTCTGAGTCGGTGCAGAAACAATGAGATGGCAAATCACATGTAGGGAGAATAGCAAGAACACAGTGGCAAGAAATACAGACATTTTAGACTTTTAGGTACCTATTTTCTAAAATGTCTAAGATTTAATTCATTTAATAGGTCTTAGATTTGAAAAAGATCTTAAGCTCAAACAAAACTAAAAATCTCTGGCAAAGTGGTCAAAGATTGTATTTTATATGAATGTTTTTATCGGTGGTAAATGATATAGTTAATGTTCAGATATTATTTCTCTGGTTTTAAATATTGTGTTCTCAACAAATGGCCTTATTATTACAAATGGTGCAACAAATGAGCCAGGAATAGAGTCCTGCTGTGAGAAAGCTTTTCTTTTTAATAACAACTCTAAATGAGCCCCAAAGCTCTGTGAAGGTGCCTTATACTTTCATTTGCTTTAGAGCGAGGGGGAAAACCTCTAACAAACATGAGGGCGTCTATCCCAGTATTGCTCTGTCTGCCACATGATTCTAAAAAACAGTTTTCTGCTATAAAAAATGAGCTGCATTTTCTGAATGTGTTATTTAAATCAAGAATTAGTCTCAATAAAATATGAATGCACTTTTAAGTTGAAAAGCTGTTTTTGCTTTTTTCTCTAGATAAGTTATTTATCTCATTATGTAAAAAAATAAAGATATTCTCTAGGTGACAAATTAAAAATGGCTTTTTCAGCTAAAGCTGAACAATACGCTTGAAAAACATTGAAAATTGTTGTGTTTAAAACATTTTGAATATTTAAACTGCATGGAGGTTTTCTCTAAGTGAGATGTCTATAACAAAAACCTGACAAATATTGAATATTAATAGCAAATATTATCCATTTGCAAATAGAGAAAACAAAAAAGAAAAAGAAAATCCTGCAAGCATTGTGGTTTTTAACACCCTTGAATGCATCACTCATTCTTTTGTCCTATTATTAAAATGTTGTGTGTGCAGAAAGTTCTATTTTGTGAAAAGGGAGAAAGAACAATGGGAAAATGAAACAAAATTACAACCTGACAAGAATAATAGCGCATTTAATCAGGGATATGACATCAACAGACCATGATGTCTTTACGGAGTGAAATAGTTCGACAATAAGGATAAGATGTTTGAATGACATGTTAAACAGGAATTTTTCTTGCCTTGACATGCAAGTACAGATGGATGTCAGATTTGAACTATTTTCTTTTCCTTTTGTTAAAGCATCAGGTTTGGGTGAAACCTCACATAAGCTAATTTCTAAAATACTGTTAACCTCATGATGAGAGACTTAAGCAGAGGTTCAAGGCACAAGAGAAGCTGATAAATTAGGAGCAAATTTGGTTTTAAATTTGGTCTTAGTCATCTACAAAGATTAAGCCATGTGTTTTACAAAATGGCTTTTATTGTAAGTGTTGTTGTTAGTCTATTAGCTTTAGCCCATGTCAACTAACTCAAAGCAGTAATCAGATGACCTAAATGATCTTAAATGTTGACCATTTATCAAAGATTCCAGTCACACTGTAGTTTATTTTTAATATAAAACAGCAACAGACAATATTTTTCTTCTTTTTCTACAAAAATGAGTCAATGGTGTTCAAAAAAATGCACTTTTGATCTCTATTAACTCAAAGGTACCATGAAAACACTGAGCTGCTCAGCAGTTAGAATTTCAAAAAATTATTTCTATTTGCTGAATATCAGAAATCCAAAAAAGATGTTTCGTTAACTTTCTTCAAATTTAGAGGTTTACATTCCTTTACTAGTATTTGCCATCAGTTTCTTTAAGCCATTAGTCTGGATTTTGCTGACAACATTTTCTTTAAATCCAGTCAAAAAATATTATTAAACTATAGAGGAACGCTTTTATTTATATTTAGATCAAATAATGACCCCAGTATAGAATATATGAAGTTATAATACTCAATAGAACAAGATAAATCTGGTTTTAAAGAACTTTATTTAGATTCAAATTTCAGTTTTAAACAGCAAATCTGGTAAAGCCATGTTTTGTAAACAATGAAAAAATACAACACATTTATCGTTATTTTCATAACCAGCTAAGTGGATTTCATCTCCTAACAGTTTTTCTTTGTTATCATTACTGAAAAAAATTGAAAATTATTTTTTTTTTATTTCTTTTCATTCTACAATGTGTTTTATGTAGCTTTAATTGAGACTTCCTTGGTGAAAGGGGCTGTTGATGTCATAGTTTTAGTTGAGCACATTATCACTGCTAAGAATAAATCTCATACACCGTCTGTCACAACAAGGCGCCATCAGCCCTGCAATCGACAGTTAGAATCTTAAAAGCTTCAACCTATTTTCTCTAGTTGGAACAAAAGTCATTATGGCCAAAGATTTTAGCTTTATTTTCATTAAACCACATGATATCTCTCAGAAAATTAAGGTCCTTCTCTCAGTTTGCACTTGCACACTGTTATTTCACTTTTTTTGTTTTGTTTTGAGACTAAAGTCTTATTCTTCTTTGATTGCCTTTGAGCCCAGAGTTGTTCCACTGTAAATAATGACCAGCCTCAAGCAGGATTATTACAAGGTCTTTATCCTTTGTTCCAGGTTGGTATGATTCACATGAAACAAACTTATTCATCTTGTTTGATTCCTGATAAATGGCTGGAGATTCCCATGGTGTTTATACTTGCATAAGTATATGATGTTACAAATATATTCGGCACCTTTAGTATTTTCCAAGAACAAAGCAGGCTTCTGTAGCTAAACACTTCTCTACCTGACATCAGTTGTTTTATTTTTACATAATGTCACAAAACAAAGCCGTGCCTTTAAGGTGTCGTTTAAAGGTACATTCATTGGCGTGTATTAATTTAACTTAGAAGCGTACTTACCCGCAAAAACATAATCTGAGCTTTCCCAAACCTTTTTAAAGAAGCTTTAAATTTGTACAGTATATTAACTTTTAAATTTAAAGTAAATAATAAAAAAAGGTTCTTAAAACCATCTCTTATTATATACAGTGGGGAAAATAAGTATTTAGTCAGTCACCAATTGTGCAAGTTCTCCCACTTAAAAAGATGAGAGAGG